>PVYJ01005022.1:1406-54983 GCA_002995095.1 Rhizopogon sp. AM-2018a | reverse complement strand
TTTCACTAGTACGGCTCGCACAGGCGTGGTATTTGGTACCCATTGAATAAAACCACATTCCTCATTCAGCGTTACCACGCCGTACGTCCGAATGTCTTAGAACAAGTCAGCCCCGTACCACTTCAGGTCATTCAAACGCACGAAGTTGCCTTCTCCGAGAATCCGAATTCGTTTTGAGAAGTTTGTTGATGATCCCGTTGAAATCCATAAGGCGAGCATCTTTCCGCAGGTCGTCCTTCGGTTTGCCAAGGAACATGTATACAGTGCCATCGGAACCTTGTACATAAATTTTTCGGGGCCGTGCCAAGGAGTATATGATTTCGATGTCATCATAGAAATCTGCATGGAGTCGTATCACGATGGTTACTTTCAGTTGAAGAAAAATCCTACCTTGAAATGTGGGCGGTGAGGGGTCGAAGACATTATGTTGTTTATCGCGATTATTCATAGATGAGACAGGTGGAAGGTTGACTGTCAATGATGACTGCAAAGGGATGAGGATAGAACGATTTCTCATCTGAAACAATCTTGGAAAATCTCGTTTCATGCTGAGCGTCTTGCGGCTCTCTTCGATAGGGTAATTACACAGCCGAAGGAGCTCGTCGATCATAGCGTGAAGGTTCGTGATGAGTCCAGGAAGGTCAGAGCCTGCATGCGCCGGATCGTTCTATGACAATGTCAGATTGTCAGATACTTCAATGATAGTGGCTACAACTCACTTTTAGCTGATTCAAAATTGTTCTTCCGCGCTGCTGGCGGTTTGTTTTCGTCGAGTTAACCACAGGTGCGAAGAACCAAAGTGCTTGATTGGGGTATCCTCGGATGACAGATAAAATAAGCTTCGATAAGACTGAGTACACAATACGGTTGGGATGCCCAACACGAGACACGATTTGAGGGAATGCAGTGAACCACTAAACAGAGGAATCAGCGGAGAACTTTATTGAATCGCGTAACTGTCATACCTTATAAACCGGGACACTATCGATGGAGCTGGCGATAGCGGTATTGATCCTATCAAAGTCCGAACTTTCTGCTATTTTCTTGTACTCGCCCAAGTCTAGCCATAAGGTGAGCATGCGAGGGATAGTCTGGTATACATATTTGTTTCCAAAAGTAACAGCTGTCGCGAAACACTGAACGGTTTGAAGGTTCATTTTGAGTCCACTGCAACTATTTGTGACCAAGGCGTTCAGGTGTATATAAACAACCCAGAAACTTACCGACCTGTCTTGTCGTCTTGTGGTAGATTTCTGAAAGACTGGTCCTGGAATTGCCCGAGGTGGTAAAAGGCGCTCTCCCATTCTGGAGCTAACTCCGCGGCGCTTTGAAATTTCTTGAGCACGTAGGAAGCTTCGTATCGATCAGATTCGTTCATCCAACGTGCAAGAAGAATTTGCGCCTGATCGCTGAATTGTCAGCCAAACTCATTTGATAAATATATTCGTACCTTTGCCTTCATCCGCTCAGATTGTTCATCGTCTCTCGTCAAGTCGAGCGTGTTACTGTTGTCCACCAAACCCAAGATGTGCATGGAGTTTTCAAGTTCTTGTAGCGCGCGCAGAGGCTCTCCCCGTGCTCTCACAAGTTTCGCGCTTTCCATGAAACCAAATGGAGCGCTGCTGTGTTGTGCTTGGAGCATTGCGCTATACGCAGTCTGCCACTGTCCAGCCTTCCTAGCAATCTTTGCACTCGCCAACCATGATTGTCCAATTTGACTTGTGATTGATGGTCGGGGAACTGAGCTGTCCACGAGCGACGTAAGATGAATGACAACTACAAGAATATAACGATGATGTTTACCTGAGTGAAAATGCTGTTCGCCGCATGCTGAGCAGGGATTCGTGTACGCGGAAGGTAGGCAATGTACGGTCCAAACGTGCACTAAGGATTTGGCCAAGAGTCACAATGGCGGATTTACGGCCTTGTGAACTTGATGGCAGGTTGTAGACAGCCTCGTGTATCAGTTCGAGTTCATGGATCATGTGCAAATCGACTAGAGCGTCATAAGCACGGCGATACCCGCTTACCCCAGAAGCAGCAGTTGGAGCACCGAGGACAAGGCGTGCTCTTGTAAGATTTTCTTCAGTCAACGAAAGATTACCAGCTCGCATAGCAAGAAGAACTCGAGCTTTAACCATGGAGGCCCCTTGATGATGTTCATTTGCTGCGATTCTGTGTACGTCGTCCCATGCCCCTATCATCCATGCGCTTTCAACCTGGAAGTCCACCAAAGCTGACTCCCACCCTGGGTTTCTAACGAGAACACCCTGGACATGTGTGCGGAGTGTGTCTGTTAGAAAGTTTAGTGTTGTGCAAATCAAGTCAAGAACGAACATTACCATAATGTCCGAGGTTGCGCAAACATCGAAGTAGGCCAAGATGGAAGTCTAAATTATCAGGGTGTTGCTGAAGTCGGACCTCCCAACAACTCTGAGCAGCAGTCCAGCGACCAGTACTTTCATGTTGACGAATTTGATGTTCCAATGAAGGAGACAAGATCAAGGTCGAAATACCCTCCATTCCATCAGGCTCGTCAAGGTGTGAGTAGATCTCGTGAAGACGTTCGTAATACGGTGTGAAATCCTGTCCAGGTGGAGGAGGTCGTCGTTCTCTCATTGAGACTATCTGCCTCTCAAAGTTCATAAGTGAGCGGGCATAAGATCGGCATTGTAGCGCGGCTTTAGCCATGAGCTCATGGTTGATGCTGGAGAGCACTGAGTCAACCCTGGCAAGCTGCTCTTGACGTCGAGAGACATCAAGAGTTACCCGTGATTTCTTGGCCTCAGGTTTCTTCGCGGTTTCCTGTCGCTGGACTCGTACGAATCCGCTGAGATGATCCAACAACATGAAAACAACCTAGGAAAACTCAGCGATAATGATAACTGATCGGGCTTGAAAGCTACCTGAGCACTGAGGAACTTCTTGTCTGGAGTGGACAGACTATCAGGAGCAACCTGATCGTGCAAAACGGTTGATAACTCCTGGAGAATTCCGCTGGCATCGTCTTCGTTTTCAGATGCGAGGATGTTCAATACGAGATGAGGAAGTATATGGTGAGAAACACCGACATCCTTGTTGCGCACTGCCCAACGAAAGGGCCCAAAAATGGTTTGTGCAGTATCGCTGGACGCTTTCGTAATTAGATAGGCTGTCCATAACTGTAACCATTCTCGATAAGTCTTCTGATGAGGGTAAATGGGCAAAGAAAGCTGGGGTAAGGTATTATGTGGAAGTTTGAACCGGGAGTCCAAGAGTGGAGTGATGATTTCAAGCACATGTTTCGGGAAACTGTTCCACCTGTTGCGGACCTGCATTGGGACGGATATCGTACTTTGTGATGACACCAGGTCACGCGTGAACTTGCAGTACCGCAGAAGTTCTTGTATCGTGAGGGCCAGCTGTGTTTGATACTCTATGTCGCTAGTAGACTGGTAAGCACCCGCAAGGACGTCCTGGATGAGGTGCATCGCAAACAACACTGCTTCTTGATCATCCTCGAAGTTGCTCCGCATTACCATTCTTGTTTCGTTCGACTTGATTTCGCAACGATCTGGATCAACTGCCCCAAGAATTCCCATGCACTCAAACGCCAATCCTCGAAGAGAGTCGACACCTGCATGACGAGAGACAACCTGGAATAGAGTCGAATGTATCCTTCCAATTGAGGAATCAAATGCATCGCCCACTGCTAGGTTTCGTATGAGTGATGCATGATTGTTCTTCATGAAGTTTTGGAGTTCGGCGAGAGCCATTTGAGCTACAGTGACATTGTGGCTGGAACAACGATCTAGAATCTTATTCAGTTGCATACACGGATCCCGGATACGAAGGGGCTGAAGTTGTGTGTGTATTTCAGAAAGTTCTGGGATATGGGAGAAGTCCACCACTTCGTTTAAAATATCCCCCGTGTCACTTCGTACGTTGCTTGGGACATCAAAGACAATGTGACGCAAGCATTTCTTAGCGAGCTCCCGGGCGGAAGGAGATAAAACAGACCATGCACAGACGATAGCTGCACTTGTAGCGCCAATATGTGGAACAACGTCGTCGACTTCCAACGTGGATAGAAATGTGTACCACGTAGTCAGTGTGACTTCAGCAAGTTCGGGGACCAACATAGTTTGTAGAGTGGCCATAACCTAAGAGAAATCAAGATTGCTGCTGGCGAATTGCAAAAATACGTACCTGAAGGGAAATCCCATGTACGCTAGGTCCAATTTGGATGATCAATGCCTCCAGACCACGGAGGATTTGTTTCTTTAGCAAAAATGATTTCTTGCCATGATAATCTTGCAGCATCCCATTCAAGTGGGAGACAACACCAAGCATAACCGTCTTGAGGAAAGCGGGCAGGTCGACGTCGGCTAACACTCGCTCATGAGCTTCGTCCGCTAGTGTCCGCTCGACTTTTCGCAAAGCATCCGCTGCCTAATCACAGGTTCAGGGGTCAGGTTCGATTAAACACAAGCAGGATAAAGTCAGACCAAAGTAGCTCGCTCTTCATTCTCAGTTCCTACAACCAGAAGAGTTGCGACCAATTGAAATACAAAACTCTTGACGAGGGAGTAGACGGTGATCTTGTTCCCTGTGGATTCAGTAAGTAACTGTGTGATGAACCTCAAGGCGCCGTTCGTCTGCCCTGGCCCATGCAGTAGAAACGTGTGGGTTATGATCTCCAGAGGATAACTCTTGAACAGCGCAGAAATTTTTTCCTCTAGTTCCTTTGAAATGTCCTCTATAACCTTCCCTTCGCAGTTAGCAAAGAGATAAGGAAGAGTCTTGAACCGTGTAGCAGAGATAAAATCTCTTGGATGTACAGATATAAACCGACATGTTTCGAATATCAGCACTGGGTTGGTGAGTTTCCTGCAGACGACGAATGGTGCAACCTGAGAGAAGTATGATGATACAAGGGCATATGGCGATTTCTTTTGTTTCTTCGCTATCTCCAAAAGCTGTGGAGGGTGCGTAAGAACCCAATGCGTGTTTCATAGATTGACATACTTGTGCGTATGCCAAGCCTCTCAAGGCATGATTGCGTTGGCCTAGTTGGGTTATCAAGCAGAAGACAACTAGTCCAAGGAGCTCAGACTGAGCACCACTACCCCACAGAAAAGTTACGATTGTGCTACCAATTCTAGAGGACAAGCTTACCACCCAATAGCACCGATGGTAATCAGTAGTGTTTCTTTCACTACATCCTTCACGTTGGAATCAAGTAATATGCCGATCTTCATGAAAATTGCTTCATTAGGTCTGCATCCCCTGTCAATTGCACGGGCGTGGAGGTCGACCAGCTCTGCAAGTGCGCGTCTATGTATGGTGATGCAATGAGAATAAGGTCGCCTTTAAGTGCTAGACATCGGACTTACCCGGCATCGACTCTGACAGAACGATCCTTGTCCATAAACCCTCGCTGTAATAACTCAAACACAGGCGGGGGCTCATCAGACCGGAAATCTGTTGGATGATCTCTGAATATAATTCGAAGAGCTTTGAACGCTTCCCGCCGTGCGGGTATGGTGTCTTCAGTCAGAGGACCTTCAAGAACCTTGTGCAGGGGTAACAGAAGAGCAGCGGCAACTCCGAGTGGAGAAGACTCGTGCCGAGAGAGCTTATTGAGGTGCGAGGCAAGAGATATGACGTTTTCGGCTAAGCTTATTCGCGCAGAAGACGACGGGTCATGTAGTCCCCTACCATGGTGATCACATTCTAGTGAAACCGGTCGTCAGGTAATGAGGACTCACCGAGCCCATCTGGATTTTATGGCACCTAATATTCGTTGTATGTAGAAGGATGTGGCATCTTCGTGTTCAAAGTCCTTCCACTGCAACTGGTCAGGCGTAATGAGCATGCTAACGATATTTTGCAACGCTGTGCGCCAATGCGAAGTGTCTACGCTGCCTGCATCTTCGTCCATTGGACTACCGATAGGTGTACCAGCAGCCTGGGTGGTAGGGAGCGGTTCCGAATCTGGGCAATTGGACACATTTCCTTGAAGGAATGACCGCACAGCCTGCGAGCTCACTGGATCTAAGCGACTCGCACAACCACGTATGTAGAGGACCGCAATAGCCTGCGCTATCTCAGCTTGTGAAGACCATAATTTATATTAACTCACCCGAAGCTCACTCCCAGATGACCCCCATGTTTCAGAGCGCAAGAGTTCCATTACAGGATTCACATACTCGACCGACAAGTTTGTGTTGGAAGTCATGATCTCCCGTAACTTGCAGTCAATTGTTGTTTGCGCAAGATTTGGACCACATTGCAGTCGTCTGATTAAAAGATGGCAAGGCAATCTTGAGAGTCCCCCGATGAGAGTTGAGTCACCGGTCATCAAGCTGTGAGCGGCAGATACCACTCGAAGCAGACATCGGGATCTTGTTATAGGCGAGATAGGACGTTCAGAGCAGAAATCATACACACGGCGAGCCAGTTCAGAGGCGTGACGGAGCATAGAAGCCGTGATGAAACAAGAAAGCGTAGCGGTTGAAAAAAGTTTACCAAGTAAATCGACGATGATGCTTGTTAAGACACACAAATGTGAAGGGGACGGGAGCCTGATAATATCTAGAGTGTCGATGGGACACTAAAGAGAGGTTAAGTATAAATGTTATATGACATGCAATGTACAATGTTAATACCGGAATAGAACAGTCCTCAGCTGTGACCTTGAAATGCGGGGTAGAGAACCAGTGCACGTCAAGAGGATACGACTCAAGTCGAGCGGAGATCATTGCTACAAACGTTTAGTAGTTGTGTTGCAATGAGGGCATTGGTCTCACCGGTGCACAAGTCCGTAGCTTCATGTAATATTTTGTGCAGGACTCCCATTTGTACAGCATTGGGATCTCTTCCCAGACCGGTCGAGAATGACAAATTTTGCAAGAAGACGATGAGAGTATCGCAAGCCTTGGAATAGAGCGTGTTAGGCGGAAGTCGCCCCGAGTCGCCCTCATCTGTGACCTCCAACCATGATTCTGTCGAAGTACACAGACCAAAAAGGTGCACGAATACTTGTTTGGACAGAATTTCCTCATCAACATAAAGCGAGTCAACCCTTCTGCCGATGCATGAAAGGACTTCGAGCGAGATGTCGGTAAGCTCGATGCGCTCGTTTGTGGTGCCTTGGATAGACGGGTTGAAATAAGGAAAACAACCAAAGACCTGCTCCAATAAACCAGTAACGAGTTGCAGCCAAGGTTGTCTATCCTGAACTGAGATGGGTGGATTGTCGTCATGTAATTCTTTGTCTCTCAAAGATCGGAGAAAGTCCCGTAAATCTTTGGGGGATGCACTGTTCGTTCCATTAGGAGTTTGGAAAGTCGCCGGTGGATCAGGAAGAGCATTCGAAGATGGCGCGCTCATCTGATCTGAAGTCAAATGAGCTCTAATGAGCTGCAAGTCGGGAGAAAGGTGCACGCTGCACGTGACCGACGCGCCGCGCGTATCCGAGGACCGACAGTGGGGGGTGCTTTCACCATCCCTACAATCATTTATAGAGATTTCAATCCACATGAGAGGAATCAAATCAAGGACAGTCTGTCACAGTGCAGACGTGTATCAGAGTGTTACAATACACAGAGACTACTTGGTCCGCTACACTACTACTACTACTACTTGCGTCCAGATCGGCGCTTTTCTTTCTCTTTCTCTCGATCCATGGCCTTTTGTTCAGCTCTCTCGCCCTCCAACGTTGAAAACGCTTTATTCATCCGATCCTTGTAAGCGCGATCCTTTTCAACCTGTTTCTTGTGCTCTACAGAGGCCAAGAACTTCGCGTCTTTTCTGAGTTCACGAATGGCTCCCTTCTTCTCTTGCTTGTACTGGTAGCGCAGCTTCGAGGCTTCATTGCGTTCATGATCAGGATCACGATGCCGCAAGTAAGATGACGAATGTGTCTCAAACTTGGGTATATATGTCGGAATGGGAATCGGTTTGTGGGCCTGAAGTAGAAGAGGTCTGCGAGCTCGACGAGTAAACTTCAATAACCTCGTGAGTTTGTCTTGCAAAGAGGAGACTTGTGTCTAAATTTGCAGTCAGTACGCTTTGGAATGATCGTGACATTGAAACTCACGCCAACGCCCTTGGAAAGTTGTGTGATATCAAGCTTTGTCAGGATATCGAGAACAGGATCGTAGAGCTCAATAAATCCATCGAGGCTCTTATACATTTCTGAAAACCGATCCAGGAGGCGAAGAGCGAGGCTAAACAAGTCAATCTTATCCTGTTCCGTATAGCGGTCGTCAGTCAAGAGCCGAGGTAGGTTTGGAGTGTGGAAGTTCAATTTCTTGGACTTCTTGATGTCGATCGCGAGACGCAAACAGAGATCTGACCGGAAGTCCGGGGACGGGAATGAACCGGGTAGTGATGCAACATTTTTGAAAGAGCTTGGAGCCAGGTGCAAGACTGCGTTGATAGAAAAATTAATGGCTTCCGGGACCAGGCGCTTGGACAACTCCTCGTACTGAAGGAAGATGGAAGATAAGAAAAGCCCACTCGTCACGTCCGTTAGTGACCGAACGCGACACAGCCCCAAGTAAGCACCCATGAGAAGCCGCGCAGGCGATACGACGGGATGGCTCATATCACTACTAGACCATACGACCCCAATGGTGCGCAGAAGGGATAGTTCAGCTGGTCCAGGCCATGTTCTTGAACGAGGTTCCAGAGCTCCTTGAGATATCCCCCGATTCAGATTTTTATGCATCAGCGAGAGTTTCTCAACGAAAAATCCTGCAGATTCGATCGGGTACGAGCGGCAAAGAGCAAAGAGGTGGGGAAGGAGAGAGCTCATGAGCGTGAATCGTGGAGTAGGCGGAGATGTGATGTAGAGTATGTGGTCAACGAGGACGGATGTCAGGTTCTACAAGAAATGTCAACTATGAGAACGGCAGTCAAAGGAGAATGATACCTGAAGTTTCAGTTTATTTTCTGGGGCAAGACTTGGGTGATGCAAAGTGCGTATGCGCTGAACCACAGTGGGCACGTCCGTGTCATCTACTTCTCCAACAATCTCCAGGAACTCCTCGTGTGACTCAGGGCAAGTGAAAGTAAAAGGCAATTCCTCTCGAACACCTGGTGGTTTGAGTTTTGCTGACTTCCGACTGGTTGTGATCTCGTCAAATTCGCCTCCAAGGTCACTCCCTGTATCACTGCCATAACTTTCTCCATTCTCCCCCTCCACCCCGCTGTCCTCATCTTCGTCGCCGGTGTCGTCATAGTCATCTGCACTTCCGTCCTGATCTTCTTCCTCTTCGCTTTTATCCTCCTCGTTCGCCCTGTCATTTATATCAACCTCCCCTAAGCCTGCCCCAAGACCTCCCCACGCTTCTTCCTTTATAAAATCGTCCTCAAGGTCGTCACCTCCACGCTCCCTCTTCCGTTTTCCGTGATTCTTTCCATCCTCATCATCTTCACCGTCATCCCCAAGCATTCTCCGCCTTCGTTGCCTCTCCGCCTTCTCTAAAGCCTCCTTCTCCTCAAGTGCAAGCTCCTCTTCAGTTTTCGTTCGATCTTTTGGCTTTGCACGTTGATCAAATGCAAGCTCGCGAACTTGTCTGTCGTAGTCCATTTGCTCATTTATGTCTGCATTCGAGGTGTACTTTGGAGGCAGATTGTCAGAGCCACCAAGGGGCACCATGTTACTGCCAGTTAGTTGTGCATCAGGCGCGAACAGCAGCTTCCTCAAAGAATCGAAGTCTTGATCAAGTTGATGCCGGATACTCTCCTCTTGCTCTTTTTCCAGTTGACGGCGCGCCTAAACCAAAATTAGGAAAGTCCAGTTAGGATTATAATATGTTACCTTATGCTCTTTACTTTTTGCGATAACTTCTGCCATGACTTCAGCTTTTGATTTCTTCCTGTCGGGCTGGAGAACTGTGAGTATGATGGTTCTCTCAGCATGAGAAACACGTACGTCACGATCTTCTTCATTCTTGTCGCCGAACCCGCCAAAGTGTTCCCTACCCACAATATCACGGTCAATTTGACCTTGGACAAGTTAAGCAGAAAGTCCTTCGATTCGAATGCGCAAGAATCTTCACCTGGATCTTCGTCATCGTCTTCGTCCATAGGTAAACCAACGTTGTCAAAGTCGTCCAGTTTTGAGAGGCTTTGTCCATAGTGTGTGAGCTCTTCTTCGTCCTCGAGATTGAAGACGTTTCCTTTAGCAGCGCGCTGCCTTTCCTTCGTGAAACGCTCAAGCATACGTTCATCGAGCGACATAGAAGGATCATTTTCACCGAAACGCCTGTCGACTATGCCGCCAGCACGACCTTTCTCTTGGAACTCCTTCAACAGAGTCTTCTCGCGCTGTGGTAGGTATTGTAGGGCATCGGTTAATAGTCTTCCGTATGTAATGCACGCACCTGTTGAATACCTGCTTGCTTGCTTTGCGCGGGCTGTCCTTTGGTTCCCTTTATTTTTCGCCCACCGACGTCATGTTTTAGTTTTGTGACCTTGACGTCGAAGGGATTCAGCTTTTGATGTATCTCCTGAAGCTTGGCTGCCTTCTTGATTTTATCCTGGTCAATAGAGCCTGAACGTTTTCGTTTCTTCCCATGTTGTGGATTCTTAATGCCCGCTTGAGATAAGGCTGATTTGAGCTGAGACAGCTGCGATCCTTTCGCCATGGAGTGGAATCACTGACTCAAGCAAGGCTCCGTCTAACAGAAATTTCTTGTCACATATCCTCACGTGACCACCATGCTGTCAATCATCACCTTGTGTCATATGTCATGCTGATACTCATACGGTAAGTTAAAGCAACATGATGGTCAATGTCTGACTCAGAAGTCGCGACACGACGTCTCGCAGCGTCTCGCTCCAAGTTGCTCGTTGACAAGCGATCACCATAAGGACGGAACGTGTGTTAGTCACAGTAAGCGCGTGTACAAGTTGACACCGGGTAGACTGATGATCTCTAACTACCGACTTTTTGTCTCTAACGGAATTCCATACGACGTCGACGAATATTGAGTATGGCGTTGTCCACCGCTGTGAGTGCTCG
This sequence comes from Rhizopogon sp. AM-2018a, assembly GCA_002995095.1. Taxonomy (NCBI): domain Eukaryota; kingdom Fungi; phylum Basidiomycota; class Agaricomycetes; order Boletales; family Rhizopogonaceae; genus Rhizopogon; species Rhizopogon sp. AM-2018a. The sequence goes on along the minus strand of PVYJ01005022.1, from coordinate 43,966 downwards.
ACAAAACGGAGATGAAGTCCGTGTGGTGGCGTGGTAAACTGACATTGGGGATGGATTCAACTGGCCGTGTCGGACGAGTCAGTGCAACGTTGAAACTTGACACTAGCAGTAGATAGTTTCCTTCCCGTTCGTCGTACTGAACGATGACCTTCATCCTTGCGTCCTCATGTTGCTCTGTCCGGCGAGCTTTCTTTCTTTTGTCTTTTTCCCTGTCTTTCCCTTCAATATTCGCACAACCCGCGACGCTTCCATTCTATGACTGTTTCACGGGAGATGCATCCCAGAAACTCTCAGTTGACACACTGTACTCCCAAATAATCAATGGACTGACGCTCAACATCACGATTTTGGGGAATACCTCTCAGCAGATCGTCGGGTCTTCAGCCGACAGCAACAGTCTCTGTGCGCATTCATCCTCATGTTTCTTTGACTGCGCGTCTCATGCCTTCCCCTCCAAGCTACCCTCTTCACCGACGCTACGACGCTTACAGTGAATACCTTCAGTAACAGCTCATCGCTATGTGACTCCTTACGCCCCCCTTCACCTCTCCCACCACTCGTCGGCACAAATACCACATATTGCCCCATCCCTGCTGGGCCATTTGCCCTCTCCGCATCTATACCATTTAATACCAAGAATTCCTTAACAACTATGAACACGGAACTCCGTGCCGTCGACCCTTCTGGCAATGAGATATTATGCCTTAGTGTCGCAACCACGCCTCTTCATCCAGGACCACTCGATTCGCCGTATGGCAATGCTCACATCATATTCTGGGCGACAATTGGTCTTGCAGCAGCCTATTGGCTTATCGTCGGCATTGCTCGCATCATATCTGCTTGGGGTCGCGGATTTAGCAGACCTGGACCAGGCATCTGGCAACGGTTTGAGAGCGCAGGATTTATTCTTGCTAGCGCCATCAGTGGTGAGCGCTTTTCAACATCACCTGCGCTGATGAGATTTTGTGAGCATTTTCATATTCGTGTCTTTGCTGTGCTTATGTCGGATCAATCAAGGCTCTCCATCTTTGCGTGATATCGTCTTTCACACGCAGTGGTGCGCAGCGCTAGCTATGGTTGCTGTCCAGTGGCCGCCTTTTATTTGTCAGTAGCATTTGAGAATTGGCTTTTACACTGCATACTCATGTATTTCAGATCCCCTACTTTCACAAACCTCCTGGGCGTCGCTGACTTACAGTAAGTTTAGATTCGCACATTGCTTTGCTGCGAAGATCTAATGCATTGTAGACATCACCCTGCATGGAAATTCCATACACTGGAACCCGCTGAATGTCCAAACGTATAACCCTCCATCGAATTTTGCTGATCAGTTAGCCGACACCTCTTCCGTCATCTACATTAACCAGTCGATCCCGAATACACTTTTCTTACTCCCATCCAACACTACGCATGGGATGCAATCCTTTGCATGGAGTGTTGGAGTGGAACCACAAGATCTCTTTGGCATCTGCTTAACCCTGTTTTTGGCGATTATAGCTGGGACAGTCTTGCTCAGTCTCTTTGTGTGGATGGTAGATTGGGTGTTTTCTCAGCGGCCGTTAGGCAGTTTACCGGCTTCTTCCAACCTCACAAGCCCAGGTGTGAAGGCACGAAGTCCACGGCTTTCAGTGAGCAGCAAGGATATACTCGACGCACGCACAAGTGGAGATGGGTCATCGACTGGCTTTGGCCACAGTTACCCCTTCCTCAGGAGACGTTGGCTTCGACCGGAAGTCAGCTCTTTTCACTCCAGCGTGCTCATAGGAAACCTTGTGCGCGTTCTAGTCCTTTTTCATTTACCCGTCACCATATTCTCCTGCTATGAATTTTCCACAGGAAGCTCAGCGTCTTCATTAGCCCTTGGTGCCATCTCATTCGCTATCTTCTCTGTGCTCGCTCCTTCCGTTCTACTCCTGCGTTTAGCCAGGACGTCAACAACAAAATTATACGACGAAACACGGACTCTCCTTGCATTAGGGCCGCTCTATAATCACTACCGCCAGGACTCGCAGCTTTTCTCGGGCTTACTTTTTTTGTCCAATCTCGTCCTCGGGGTGACCATAGGATGTGGACAACGCAGTGGAACAGCACAGGCGATCATAATTTTGGTGGCAGAAGTTGTTAGCGCTTTGGTCACCAGCGTATGGTTGCCTTGGGGTGCAGGCGCAGGCATGGGCCTTATCAGCTTCTTGTTCTGTGTCGCACGTATTGTGGTTGCTGTCCTACTAGTGATTTTGACGCCGACGGTGAGCCTGCATGTCGCCTTACAGCGCGTGGCTAAGAGCGCTTTGTCTAGATTTCAATTGGCTCAGGCGCCGCTGGTTGGGTAGCCTATGGCATACTGATTGTCCTTTGCCTCGTCTACCTTACATTCTTCTTGATTCTTGTTATCAAGGTTATTGAGGCAGTCGTGCGCATTGTGGGCCAGGTCGGCTTTGATCGCTCCAAACGGCCAGTCGATGGCGGATTGATCGGCGTGCTTTCCCTTGTCGGATGCTGTGGGCAACGGGGCGGCCGCGAACGAAGACGCTACAAAGCCACGGAAGTGCGACATTCAGCCGTTGCTCGAGACTCTTTCAATGCACCTGATTCGTCTTCCTATGCGCCACCCAACGCGTCGTTTGCACAGAAAGTCAAAGGTTCCAGTTCCTCACACCATTCTTCCGGCCCCCCACCGTCTGTTTTGCGACCAGAGCACGCCCTGCAGCCATATCGGGAAGACAGCGATGACGATGCAGAAAGTGGTCATATCATGGGCGCGTGGCAGCCGTTCCCAGGACCAGGTTCCCGTCTCTCGTACGACCGCGCATTGAATAGCACCCCTCCCCAAAGCGCCCAGTCAGGTTTCTCCCGCGTAGGTGGCGGCCGGGCCCACTATGAATCTCCGTACGCGATCGCCGGCGGCGCTGCTGAGAGCTCGACGTTTACGTTTCCTAGCGTGGAGCGCAAGGGCAGTGGGCCGGCGCCTAGTGGGGTTGGGACGAAGACGGCTTATGATAATGAACAACTGCCTACTCCAACTGCTTCCATGGCAAATGTCGCGCGCCTCCCCGCGCTTACGAACTCTGGACTTCCTCCTGGCGCAATGGTACCACACCGCACGAAGAGCCAAACAGCGATCATTATTGGAGATGTGGCTGCATTGAGTGCCTCACCTGTAAATGCTCCCGCACAGGAGGAGCATCCATCGGTGGCGGCCAAGACGACCAGCGGTGAATCGAGGATCAGCGATCCCGATCAGCCAAAGAAGCGGCATTGGTACAATATTCGAAGGAATCGCAGGCATAGCGATGGAGATCGGCTGGACAGTGGTGTGGGCGAGGCGGAGCCTGAAGGTGTTTCTCCTCCCAAGGATGCTGGGAAGTCGTTTGTTGTTATTCGAGCGCGGAAACCTCAGTCCTCCCAACCTGATACTCGCCCACAAAGTCATAGAGTTAGGTACTCGATGGACGAGACTGGAGCAGGACCTTCCTCGCATAAGGACTCTCCATGAAATTCATATCATGTCATATTATGTTGTGCGTAGAAACGTCTCTTACCTTGTGCTTTTACATCTATCGCTACTATTCATGGGATTCATACAGTATATCAATATCTCTTGCAAGTGTAATATTTACTACATTCCGTTGTTTTGGTACAGTTACAATGTGACACTGAAATGATAGTACGTAGTATGATTAGATCACATTACTGAAATAAGTGAATGGTTAGCACGAGGTTAGCATGTCCAATATCATTCACCACCCTGAGCCACCCGCCGGGCTGTAGCTGACCCCGTTTGTTGCGTCGCCTCCTAACCAGAAAATTCGCCAGTCCTCCCACTCCTTCCGCCACCAACCATACACGCCTTCCTCTGCCTTCACACGCGACGCAAGTTCTTCCGTCCCGATGCTCTCAATAGAGCTCGAAGACATCGCGGAATTCAGCCTCTCCAACTGAGGCACGCCAATATAACGATGCCAATGTCCTCCAGTCGTGAGGAAACCAGTCTCGCCAAGCGCAATCTGCGCAATGGGGGGGTCGGGAAGCGCTTTCCCTTTACCCTTGGAGCTTCCCGAGAGGTGCGTTAAAGGTACCTCGTGCACCTCGATGCCTTCGTCACCCATCCCAATCAGTTGTAAAGAAGGCTCGGAAGCACTCTCTTGTAAATCGCTTGGTGGTGGCAAGTGCATTCGCGCGGTCACGCTTGAAGGCGGATAATTCCAGGTTACAGTGTACAAAGGAGGCGTGGCTTGAATGGATGCTGGAAGAGGGGAAGCAACGACGTGCGTGATTTTTCCGCGCGTGAGGAGATATACACTGCTGTCAGAATGTAACGTCTGCATGGGCGGAATCTCAGCTCTTGAAGGTAGAATCCAAGTGGCCTTGTGTTCTTTTGTACTTGAGAAGTCGAGGGAAGCACGAGACCGGCGAGTTCCAATAGACCCTCCAAGGCTTCCACCGGATCCGCTTCCAGCCACTGGGGAAAAACCACTGACGCCTCCTACACTTTCGACCATTTCCACTTCTGCTACGGCTGAATCAGCTATCCGTATGATACCAGCCTTTTTGTCGAACACCACAAAAATGGCTGTCTGCGCTCCGTATGTAGCAACTACTGGGTTGTCGGAAGCTACACGGCTGTGGTGGTGTCCACTAGTCGATCCAGGAGATCCAACATCAGACGGTGATCGAAAAATTTCTTGCACAGATTGCTGGACAAAGGTAAGAGAGCGTGGCTGTACCGGCGTATAAAATTCCTGCAAAAATATAAACTAAGGCTCAGCGAGCTGATCTGCATCGGCACATACCTTCACAAAGTGAAAAGCCCTTTCTCCTTTTGGAGTCTCGTATAAAAATATGTTGGTCTTAGTCGCCACAGCCAGCAGTGCACGACGGGTGGACCTCGCACTGCCATCATGCCAGAGAGCATAACAGACCACACTCGTGTTCGACATTCTGGAGCCTGTCGACGAGAGCGACGTAAAATCAGTAGCCCAGCGCAGTGGTAAATCGTCGACGATATCCCAAGATGAGTCCTTTCTTACTGGCGGTGACGGTCGCTTTGCACTTGATGATGCAAGGAAACTCGCCGGTCGCGTGCGAATTGGAGACTCGGTCATGAGGTTCCGCAAGCCCTTAGTGATGCTATTTGTTGGCCTATGCTTCTTCACAGGCATCTCTTGAGGACGCCAATCTGACGAACTGCGTAAATCGATGGGCTTTGCGACCTGTCCAATGGAATGAGTGCTGTCAGGAAAGACTTGAGAGCTCACTCACTTGTTGCGAGGTGGTCCACTTCGCTAGGCTCGTCAGACTTGCGAGGTTATACATTCTGAGAGAACGCGGGGACTCCTGGTACGAGCCAGAAGACGGAGGTCCGTCGAGCTCAGGGCCCACTAATGCTAGTACGACCCCTTGCGGTGTCCTCTCACCAACGTCTTCATACTCTAAGATCGACATCTGGTAGACACTGAAACAAGCAGCGCACCGCGCCGGACGTTACTAAGTTGCCAAGAACAACAAGGCGTCAAGAGCATCCACTCACGCCTCTCCTTTCCAAATTACTCTAGCCTGTGCATCAGCGGGTCCTTTCTGAATGAGACCAGTACCTCCACTGGTTTCATCAGCCCACTTGGATGGGAACATATTAAGCACTGACAGCCCAGTATCGGTACCTATGAGCAGGAGACGATCGCGATGGAGAGGAAGAATACATCTGATGGGCGCGGTTGAGTGTGGTAAGAAACGCGACCCGAAATGATAGATTGAGAGATGAGTTGGAGACAAATGTTCCTCTGGTATATGTAGAGAAGGCTCCAGCGAAGGTTCAGAATCGATGAATATGTCAGGAAGCGTCTGGGAAGGGGAAGGAGGAGTAAGGTCAGGGTTTATTCTCAAATGCAATGGGCTATGATGCTGAAGCGGGTGTGGTTCCTGGATAATTGGGGTGAGATCTTGACTTTCCACCTGTGCGGAGCCAGATAAGATGTTTATATAACATGAGGAGAAGTGTGTGGCACACACAGGTTGCGTCGATGACTGGTCGTCACCCCACCCTCTAGCTCGCCTGCGCTCATATTCATCAGGTGTGACTTCTGCATAACGCTCTGCCGCTCTTTGTCCCGAGCGAAAGTAATTAACTTCATGCGTCGTACTGATAAGCTTGAGCGTACCCACCTCTTTTCTATCCAGCCTCTCCAGCGACCAAAGCTATCATCAGTCAGTGAGTAAGATTTAGATGATCAACTGGCGCTCCTGTCTACGCACCGTGAATTTGGGCCGCTGTGAGCGGCAACATCGTTATAAGTTGGAAGATCACCGGTGCCCTGATCGTCTTGCTCAGCTCCCTGAGTATACGTTTTAAAACTCTCAAGAGTGTCTCCCGACGATGTTGACATTTCGGTTGAAGCATGAACCCACTGGTACTTAACTTACTTATTACTGATTACAACCAACTCACGTGACTGCAGGCAGTGCATAGTCTACATAGCCCAACGGTCTAGATGTAAGACTAGTGGCGTACTTATTGATAGACACCCGAACAAAATACACGCTTATACTTATACGTACAAATGCTTTACAAAACGATCGTCAGAGGAATTAATATCAAGAGAAAGCTAGTCCGGTGAACGTCGCTACAGCACCCACCAGCGCCCCACTAGCAGCAGCACCAAGATGACCTGCACCCCTCTTTGCTTTGCGCCCTTTCTCTTCTTCTTCCGTGAGGCGTTGTTCAAGGAAATTCGCTGCACTCTCCTCTTTAGCCAATATAACCCATCGGTGCTCTTGTGAGCTTCCATTCGGTAAAATTCGGACGCTGAAACCCAGTTTCTCTGCGTCACGTTGCACAGTCTTGATATCAACCAGTGGGACAGAGAATAACATGGCAGGTGCAGCCCCTGATGATTGTGTGAGGTTATCGAGGAACACTGATCTCTCGTCTGTGCTCATCGTTCGCTCTAGAGGTCTCGGCTTCGTTTCGGGTTCGGGATCAAGAAAGACTGTTTTGTTCATATCCACGCGATCACTTGAATGCTGGCTAGAAAGTGGCACTGTGGACGCGAGGCTCGGAGTTGGGGTCAGCAGCGTGCCGGGCATACGGCGTGACAGGTCAGTACCCGAGCGGGTGTGGTTGGTTGCGTGTAGCTCCTTTTCTGCCTCAACGTCGAGTTCCGACGCCTCACTGTTGACTTCCGGAGTTGATCTAGTATCATCCAAGGTCCGCCTCCATTGCAATATCGGACTCTGACTATCCTCAACATCAGACATACTACTCATCATTCCTGGTTGGAGAAGCCTCTCCACGATTTCCGAAGATGTGCTAGAGAGCGAGGCGAGACTTCCTGCTGGAAGAAGGGCGAACCGAACAGAGAGTCGGCGTTTGAGCTTTTTGGATTGAGTGGGTGTTTCAGGGGAAAGGGGAGGAGACTCGTCATTGGGATTCACGATGCGTAAGGACGACAGCTCGTCCAATATGCCATCCTCTGTGGCACCACTATTCTGAGGGGACACCATGGGCTCAGCATAAGGACAGCCGGAGCGAGGATGACCCTGCCTGGGTCGGCGGCATGATTTGCAGTGGGGAGTGCGGCGGGGAGAGGTGCCTGGGGTTAGAAGATCTGTTGTATTCCCAATACTAGAGCGAGATTTAGCTCTGGATGGTGTTGACTGGGCAGAACGCGTCATAGGGACCATTCTGAAGATCGTGATATGAGGGCAGAACAAATGCTGCCGGTTGGACGCGGTATTTATCACTTTTACCTCAGTAAAAGAGACAACAATGCAACGAACCAAAGTTGGTCGTTAACGTTGGAAGACAATAGACTTTGTTCGCAAGTCGACAACGTCTGCAAGTCCGACAGCATTATATAATCGGATTTGTGAGAGGTGCCGGAATATTAATGAGTCCTCTAGGTATTGCCTCAAGTTAGGGTAGCCATACTAAGTATTTTTCTTCGACAAACTTGGGTCTATTCTACTCTCATTTCCTCCTATCGTGTTCACCTTGAACAATAGAAGACTTTTATATCCAGGATGGCGTTGCGGGGCTTTTTCTTTAAGTTGGAAGCCATTGCAAGTGACGAATTTGCATGACATATGGACTCTGGAGTCCCCCCGCGCGATAAATCAGACCTCAAGTTCATGCGCCCTTCTCTGGAGCCTACAAGTTGGGATATGATTAATTCAGATAGGAGTTCCTATCTACTTCTCAAAGAAAAGATCCATCTTGACGGGACTATGAGAGGCAAAGAAACATGTGCGAGAGCATGTAGTTGAAAAAAAAGGAATATAAAATTCCACAGTGCACATGCTCATATCAAAGGTTCATGATTTCTGCATTAGTCATGGCTGATCAAGTTCATTAGCAACTATCTTTCTCACATCTGGTTCCCCTGTGCTCCCTGTCAGGGATGATGTATGATGTAGCTCATAAAGATGCATCTTGAGCGCTACTGGTTGACGTCAAGGCGGATCATGATGAGTGAAACAGAGCACCCGAGCCAGTTACAACTAAATGGTTCCGAACCCGCGTCATCTGGCCTATAAAATGTTCATGGTCACTTACGGACAGCTAAGGAGTCCTCGGACACGGGAAGTCCAGGGACATCCCCGAAGCCGTTCAAATCAAAATTGACATTTCCCTCGTCCGGGGTGCAGAAGCAGTAAATTTAGCGGCCATCGGCTTTACCCTCTATCACGTCTCACGTATGTCGTCAATGACACTTGGTAGATGAGTTTCAACATTAATGTCACCGTCTAATAATGACTTTGCCTGTCCCAAGTTTCTTCAACCCTTCTAAACATATCCCTGTGTTGTATTTTTTAAATCAATCACTTCTCTTCGATGATCAACGGTAAAAAAAATTCTCCCACCAAACGGCCATTCTCAGGGCGTCACTGTGCTCCTCCCCCAATACAAGCGGCAGCGAAGAAGTATACTGTAACCGTCGACCGAATTATTATTAACTTCTTTCGGTGAAGAGGCAGAGCATGGGATCAGTTTGTCTCTTTGGTTTCTCATAGTTGCTTATCCAGTCAGCGAGGTTGGTAACAAGTACACAGCTTGTGAAGCTGTCATTGCCAGATTTAATCAAGAGGTCAAAATATGTCATGTAATTATAGAAATTTGTCCTGTTCAAACCTCTACTCACAAGTGCTGTTCGACCGAAGGGCGCATCCATTCATTTTCACCGCGGAAATCTTCGTAATATCCCGAAAGGACGGGGATTCCTTATCTGACGTCTCGCACGCCATACATTACTCGACTAGAATTTGGATTAGCAGAGTCTAGCGATATCAAGACAAAACCGTCAACAAAATAACGGAGGACACTTGTGGCTACTCCTTCTTTGTTATCTCCTGTCGTCGACACGGTGCCGCTTCTTGGATGTCTTTTCTGTTTTGGATTTCTTTGATTTCTTTGACTTCTTAGATTTCTTCAAGGCCTTTTCTTCTTTCCGTTGTGCAAGGATGTATTCCCGCATAGGGTCCTCAGGATCGAGAGAAATGACCGAAGACGCATCTGAATCCGACGCTGGACCTTCATCTGTGATGGTAACACATTTGAAGTCTGCTTACAGTTGAGAAGGGGGCGCACTCACCCATAACCGTCTCTGGCTTTGCGTTCAAACTTTGTTCCTCGGGTTCCTCCCATTCCCCATCTTCGCCTTTTACTTTTGGCTGCTTATAGTTCTTTACATGGTCCACGCGTAAGGTCTTGCCCAGCACTGTAGCACCATTGAGGTTATCGACAGCCAGTACGGTGGATCGTTGATCTTCATACATAAGGAACGCAAATCCTTTAGTCTTCCCAGTGGTTTTGTCCCGAGGAAGATTGACATCCATAACTTCCCCGAACCTTTCCAAGCGGTTCAGCGACGTTCAGATATCTAGAGTAACCGACGCACTGGGAAAATATTGTAATCACATCACCTTCAGTCAGGTCAAAGTGCAGACCGCCGATGAATACATATGCAGAATCTAGAATGGCGGGTCCATGTGTATTTTGAGCGAGATAATGAACGGTAACTCACCCTTGTACTCATCATGCCATGATCCCGAAATCCCGAGTTCGAGCTCACGTTCGTTGATCTTGTTTATTTCGCGAACGACGCTACCAGGTCAAGAATTAGTGGAATGAACTTTGGGAGAAACGAGCATACGACTCATACCCACTTCATGGCTGTAGGAGGATGAAAGACCAAATTCACACGCCCCTCTGAACTCAAAATTTCGGTAGGTCATTTTTGCATTGAGCCCGCCATCAACGCCGACCACAATGGCTTCCTTCACTTTACCGCCAATTCACGATAATCCTGATGGAGGATGGGGCCCCTCGTCTTCCAACATTCCTGAACAATTCAAGTTCAAGGACATCCCATATGCACCTTATTCAAAATCCGATAAACTTGGCCGTTTCGCTGATTGGAATGATCCCACAGGCGATAACCGCCAGGTTGCAGTAGGACTTCCATCAACGAGAGATACGCGCGGTGCAGGCCGCTCGAGAAGAGATGGTGCTCAGGCATTCGGAAGTGGGACTGCCAGTGCTTTTGCTTACTTCCATGTGGAAGACGAATCCAGTTTCTCTCTGGTGGATAACAAAGCTGCCCCTCCTCGCAGGGGCGGGTTTACTCGTGGAAGAGCTCTTGGACGTGGTACCGGGTCCTTTGTTCCCCGGGGTGCCACACGGGGTGCTCGCGGTGGTTTCAATAACCGAGGTGGTGCACAACGTGGGGGTCGGAAAGGGTGGAGAGATTGGGAAAAGGTTTTCTTAGTCTACAATTCATTTCTGACTGAGCTTATCTATTTTTTTGATTAGACAAACCGCACTCGTGAATCTTCTGTTGCAATCAGTCCACAATGGACCATGCTGGAGGAGATCGAGTTTCATCGGCTTGCCAAGCTAAAGCTTGAAGTCGACGAGCCGGAAAACATGTGAGTGATCGTGAATTTTCCACTTTTCCGGAAAGTTGAGCATACTACTAGCGATACGTACGGTCGCGTTTTTGCGTATGATAAATCATACGATCGAATTACCACGAAGACTGAACGCCCGTTACAACTCGTGGATCGCATCAAGTACAATACCACAACTTCTGATGACCCGGTCATCCAGCAGGTATGTTGCGATGTGTCTGCACCTTACAATTCTAATTTTGCACGCAGCTGGCCTCCAAAAGTGTTGCCAATATATACACGACAGATGCTATCCTGTCAGTCCTCATGTGTGCGCCTCGATCAGTCTACCCCTGGGACATTGTTATCCTCCGTGAGGGCAATAATCTATATTTCGATAAACGTGACGGTGGTCCATTTGACACGGTTACGGTGAATGAAAACGCTTCGGACCCTCCGCAAGACCCTGCACCACCAAACCCAAACAACCCGGCCGAGAAGACAGCCGTTCCAGAGCCGCCGTCTATTAATTCAGCCACGTCACTTTCTTTGGAGGCAACTTACATCAATCAAAACTTTGGATTCCAATCCGTTCAGGAAAGCATCACGGCGGACTTTTCGCACCCTAACCCCTTCTATGGTCCAGAAGAGACTGAGCCCTTGGCATCTTGCGGGTACCGTTATCGCGTTTTCGACCTTGGTATCACGGAGGATGAAGATGTGAAGATTTGCGTCCGCACTGAAGTGGATGCGTTTATTCCTGGAGCAGGAAATGCACAAGAGGGTCATGGATTGGTTACCGTTCGTGCGCTGAATGAATTTGACCCCCGTGCACAGGGTGCAGGCGGTGCTCCTGACTGGCGGTCGAAGCTAGATTCACAGCGTGGTGCTGTGGTGGCTACCGAAATGAAAAACAACAGTTGCAAGCTCGCCAAGTGGACGGTGCAGAGTGTACTGGCAGGAGCTGAACTAATGAAAATAGGGTGTGTTCTATTTCCAAATATTTCGCATTCCTCACGCTAGGTTCAATTTTTTGACGTATGTTCCACAGTTACATCTCGCGTGGAAACCCTAAAGACAATACCCGACACGTCATTTTAAGCACGGCTTCCATGCGTCCAACCGACTTCGCTGCTCAGCTCAACGTCTCTCTTGCCAATGGCTGGGGTATCGTCAGAACGATTACCGATCTATGCATGAAAATGCCTGAGGGCAAGTACGTCCTGATTAAGGACCCCAATAAGGTAAATGCCATACCTTTGACATATCCGCTCGCTACTCCCATGCTTATATATATGTTAGTCCGTGATCCGTCTCTACGCTGTGCCCATGACTGCTTTCACCACCGAAGACGAGGACGGTGAGGCATTTGAGGGGGATGAACCTGAGTCCACGGCTTGAAGGTGTGGTTTCATGGTATTCATACCGAGTTACCTATTTAAGGCTATCCTGGTACGCGAACAGACACCCAAGAATATTCCTGCGTAAGACTGTTCGTGAAATTTCATATATAGAAATGCAAACAAGCTACATCATGATGAAGTCAGAAGTAATTCAACTGCACTTTCGATATTCGGACTAGAAGTCGCATGTCAGAGCGAAACCCTGTATTTCATGGAATAATAAGGAAACTCACCTCCTCTGTAATGCCCCCACGATAACGGCTCGTTGCACATTGGGGAACATTGTTGTCAAATGTGTGATCTCAGCATCACTGGGAACGCGAACCCCTGTGGTGCCTTGCTCGTTCCTTCCGGTGAGTTCGTTAACCCATTCCCGCACCACAGAACCCCCAGTTTCTTCTGTGCCTGCCAAGGGGCGCGCGGTGGTAATTACTTCTTCGTTCCCTATTTCAGTGCTTGGCGTTTGGCGGGTTGGTTCCGGACGGGCGCGAGTAGAACGGGGTGGTGCACGAGTAGAGCCCACCAAAGGAAGCACGAAGCGCGTACTAAAGCGGATGACAGATGGCGACAGTCGCCAACTTTTAATGTCAATAAGTTCCGAGCGATATACAAAACCAGTGAGAAGCCCAACAATCGTCGAGGCAAATGAACCCGGAAGGTGCCCTAAAGCAAGCTGCAAAATTAAGTTAGTGGTATAACTGTGACCAGAAGCAAGCTATTACCTGAGAGGCTAGTATATACATAAATGCTTTGTTGCTGGCGGCAATTCCAAATATTCGAAAATGGTAAGCTGGGGGAGTTAGCCTATACCACTGGTATAGAATGCTGAAGACTAGCGCCGATGGACCGGAAGGTATTTGGTTGATTCCCATATTGTGGAATAGTATCAGAGCAACAAACTCTAATATCGTCGCGAGTATCACGGAGGCCACGGTAAATGACTTGGCGATCGTTAGTACGTCAAACTTGGAATGGATACATGGCTACGTACCGCGAATTTGACGCTTCCAAACTGACGTTCTACATGTACACTGACGCCATAGAGTAGTATCTCAGCAATAAGGAGATCACTTGAATTCGAAAACGCAGTATGATGAATCAAGAGGCGCCAATACTGTGAAGAAGAAGTTGGTCTGTTTCAGATTCAGTTTTGTGAAGCATGGGGGGACATTACTCCGATACCTGATGGTTGCGTGACACGTGAGGCACGAGCTACAAGAACATTAACAATCTCTGTGTCGAGCAGTTCAAAACTCAAACCTGAAGATGTAAGTAGTGCTTGACGTCGAAGATGCCGCCGATGATGGATGTCAATGCGCAACCAATCATGAGACCTACGGTGGGCAAGAATAAATGAGCTGATTCCGAGAAGCAGGGCTCATCAAACCTTTTGTAACGGGGGCATGCTCGAAAGACATGATAATGATGACGCTGAATGAGACGGCCGTTAGTGGTCAGCAAAAGAAAGCTGTGGCTGTGCATTGTGTAGCCTGAACAGTTGAACTCCTAAAAATCTTTTGACTGGTCACCAAACCCAACCTCTATGACGTGGATTTTCTCTGCCACTAGATGGTGAACATGGGAGGTATACCTTTGATATTGAATGTTGACCCACGGCCTCGACTTTCTCTGCGTCATGAAATTCCTCACACCATTTCGACTACGCCCCGCCCCATACAGCCTGAGCTTCCCAGATCAATTCATCATGTTATTTGCTCATTTTCTCTGGATGGTAAAAGCAACAGCTGAAGTACTAGTTCAAGCTTCAAAATTGAATACTTCAAGTCCAAGTTCAAACTTAATACCCCCCCAGCAATGGCTTCCATTTGCATCGGTGTGTGAACTGCTCAACGTTCGGCACCGTAGTATTGATAGAAGCTCTGCACGTGCATTTCTTCTGACTTCTTATGACGAATTTTTTTAGAATGACAGCTGTCCAGAAACAACCTCTGGAATTTCAATCTGACAACCCACTGACAGGTTTTATGGACGTGAACGAAGCGGGCAACTATGTACATATTCTTTCCGAAGACTCGCTCGTATTTCTCACAACAGGCAGGGATAAGTGTCTTCAATTAGACCGATAGAAGCGTTAAATTCATCCTGTGCTGGCCGTCTCTAGGTTCATGAGTCTCTTATGTTCGTGCGTGTGACTTACGCCAGTGTAATGGTACACATTTGCAACCCATATACACCAGTGTACACCGGTCGGTTCGGCTGATCAGCAGGACAGCAGGACACAGCAGATAAAGGATCCATCTATGTTACCTCCGCGGAACTTCACAAGGGTGCCAATGATAGGTGAACCGTCTGAGTATCAAGTTGCTAAGTTAGTCTTTGCCAGACATTTTCCGCCAAACACCCCAAACATACCTTCATCCTAGGACGAAAGTCCCAGATGTTCTGGAATCCGGCAGTACCCGGTTGTCCCATAACGTCTGGTTTCAACGAGACCATCAGGAACACATCTAAACACACCTAAACTATTGCCAGGCTTCTCTCTAGGGGTGAGACGTTATCATGGAGGGTGTTGCGATGTGCCTCTTTGTAACCCTGCAAGTTATCCACACCGAACTCTTCACACCGTCGTCCGAGGTCACCTGTGCCCCAGAGTCTCTTGCGAATGGCGGACAAGGTTCTTTAACTGCTCACAGTTTGCCTTGTCGGTGTTGCGCACAGGACCCTATGGCAGGGAACACTTGGTTGCGCGTCCTAGCGCACAGCAGTTGTGCTGTGCATCGACCGAACAGCTCGTAGTCGTCGTGATTGGCGACGTGCTGCATTGCGAGGGAGTCTGAACGTCTTTCACATCAATA
The DNA here is from genome assembly GCA_002995095.1 of Rhizopogon sp. AM-2018a. Classification (NCBI taxonomy): domain Eukaryota; kingdom Fungi; phylum Basidiomycota; class Agaricomycetes; order Boletales; family Rhizopogonaceae; genus Rhizopogon; species Rhizopogon sp. AM-2018a. The sequence continues at coordinate 28,866 of PVYJ01005022.1, read as the reverse complement.
CCAACGGCACATCGCGGGTGCGTACAAAACTCGGTCCTTAATTTCGGGCGAAAATGACGTGCCTCAGAGGCCGGAGGAACTCTTTGTGCATATCGTTCTTCGATAGAGCATGGATTTTTCATGCAGGGCTCGCGGGGCGGCTTTCTCGATTAGCTGTGCGATGACGGCAATGTGTTCCACCCTCGAAAAGCCGTAATATATTTGTGCCGCTGTCTAGGTTGGATGCCGCTCCCCTCTCATTCCATCGGGTTCCTCGCCTTCATCTTCCCTCCCGCCGGGTTCCTCTGTCATGCATGAGACCATGCATGGTAAGAAGCCAAACCTCCGCTCGCCGGCGATGAGCAGGCGCTATTAACTTCGGGTCACCGCACATAGCCGCCGTTCGGGAATCCACTACGGCCTTAAGGTCGTTCATTTATGAATGGTCCTTGAGGGGGCGCTGTGCGGCAGTAGGCGCTTGCAACAATTATTTTCCTTTATCCAAAAGCCTCTGCCGGAAAAATCATCGATATGGTCAGTTCAACCAGCGATATTTGATCAGCACCTGGAAGCTGAATGTCCAGTTCTTAAGCATGAAAACATGGATGCTTATGTGAGATATAATGTTCCGGGTGTACCCACTTGGGTTCGATGCAGACCTGTTGCCTCCACCAGCCTCTATCTGACCTAGATTGCCTTGAAACGCCGTGCTCAAATTCTACTATATACAGCCTTCTACAACACATGAAGATAGGCTCGGAACAAGTTCACCTATTTTTGGTAACCCTTCTGCTTATTTCATTCCTACAAGGTCCAACGACAGTACTCACCTCTACTGGAAATACAACTCTAGAACTGAGAGCGATAAAGCACGGCGATCATGAGCGATCGGGTTGAAAGTGGAAATGGCGCATACCAGGTTCAGACATCCTGGTGGACTCTATTTTGGAAGATACAGAATTTCAGTTTATATAAGGTTTGACTGATAGCACGGAAGCAATTAGCGAGGTGCTGGCCACGGTGACATCTCAGTTGACTGGTAATATATTACATTGATCAGTGTGGATCGCTGCATTTTTGGACTGAATACATACTGAGGGGTCAGGGCCATCAGACATGTGATCATATCGAGGGCTCACATAGAACACTTACTAGTCTACACCGCAGTGTGCAATGTCGCCAAACAGGTCACTTTCACCGCAGTACATAGCATCCTGTCACCATTGCAACTCCATTATGAAAGTAGTCATCAACGGATAACCTGCCATTTCTGAAGCTCGAAATGAGTACCCCCCTTGAAGGTGTTGTCAATCATTCAATCTGTCGAGGATTAGACGCTGTCTGTGCACACTGCATACTTCGCAGATGACATTTCCCTGGATTTTCACCTTAGTCGTTCCCAGTATCCGCAGCCCCATCACAGAGCGTTCGCCTGGGATATATCCACACTGCGAAGGGTATTAGTTGCCGTGTCCTCTTAAGATTCCCTATATGACAGCTAAATTGAAGTTAGCGACCCATGCCGCCTTGAGAACGTTACAAGGGAGTCACGGTTCATGTTAGTTCAAGTATTCTGAGTGCCTCACACTGCTAAAGCATTGATACCCACGACGAGGACGGAGTATTCTGTCAACGTAAAGTTCGCAGTAGACACGTCAACCCAAGCTTATGCAGTGCAGTTATTCGAGCAATTGATAATTGCAGACCATCCTTGTCGTAAGACTCAGAGCCTACCAAACTCCAGGCGCCTCGAAATGTTCAGATGCATGCGAACCGAGTGGCACGGAGTTTGAAATTCGCCATCTCAGCCTGGCTTAAGTACTTACGGCTCGTTCTGAATCTTCGTGTTCGTCTAAGGTTTGCGCCCTTTCTATACTAGCACGGCCCTGCGTACGTCAGACTGGTTGCGAGCCTACTAGTAGTACTCACCACTTTAAGGACATTAATATTATCAAACCTTGAAGGATTCTACAATGTGATTATTATGTGGGGCAAGGCAACTTGAAGCAACTAAGTCACTCGCGTCGAAATTACGCTCAAACAAGGTAGGCGACCTTCTCGTAATACGGGCTCCGAAAAATCATGTACTAGTATATTCCGGTCCCGGCGGCTTATGTCTGCTGCTGGGCTACTACTGTATTTCCATTTTTCGATGTCAAACTGTCAAAGAGGCATTACTACCTACTAACACCTTGAAAGACTGGGACAGCATGCCACTAGCAAAGCTAAATGGGAAACGGAAGGATCCCAAAAAGAAATCCTCTACGCTTCAGACGGAAAACTTGCCCTCGTCAATGACTCCGAGTCTGAGCCCCTTCTGCGCATAGCTCCGACTTCCAGTACCCAGTACCCATCCCCTCACCTGCTGCATTCGCATTAGAGACAATAGGGCTCAGGGTGTGGAGGAAGCGGAAGTAGGCGAAGAGGGATGACAACCTGAATTACCCGTATCAATGGGTAACCCTATGCACAGACGATGATCTTACTGATTCGCAGATCTACTTACGTCGAGCGACTATTTCCCGAGAGCTGGTATTGTGATGACTGCAAGTAGGTCTTCCCGCTTCTTGTCCAGTCGGACTCCCGCAATTCTGCTGAGCAGTGTCTTGGTTGTCATGCTGTGGCGTTTAGCAAAAGAGTTTCAGGGGTTCAATCCAACTTGAACGCATCTTGAATGGAATTGCCTTTGATTCCGAGAAGCTCTTGCGCTTTTTGGGCAGTTGACGCCGGGACATAGCCTTGATACAGCATTTTTCCAATTCGTCTAGTACTCCTGTCACACTCATTTCCGAGATCTACCATAAGGAGACTCCTGAAGACTCGCACTGGGCTTCATGCCGAAGGGTCGGTGGGTGCTCGACGTGGCCGCAGTACTTTATGCACATCGTTTCCACATGATACAATGTATCTCTCGGAGGACCACTTCGTCGATCCCGCTCCTGTTATGGATAGCGATGGGAAGAGTTAATTTATTTTCTTCTTTGGTGACTCGGCCGATTGTTAAGGTTGGAGACCTCACGATTCACCACTGCTCTTTAGCTAAATGTAGTGGGAATTTCAAGTGTACCCAACTTTCTTGGTTGGATTAAGCAATGCCGCCTAGGTATAATGATCACCGGCTAGTCTTTCTAGCGTCACTGCAACGTCTATCATGATCAGATGTTATAGTTATCGTGCCATTCATAATTTGTGGCGCGGCAACTCTCAACAGATTTGCAGTAGTACAAGCACGACTCGATTTATCGGTGACCGTTTGGCTGGAAACAGTAGTATGCTCACTTGCTACAATCACCGATCCAACTGTTATGATGGTATGATGTATTCCAACTTAGTGTAAAGATGGCTGGTTACTGGCTACCAGAGCACACGAGCCTAGGTCCCCGCTTGACCTTGTTGCTCACCGATGAGCGCTTGAGCCTCGTTTTCATCCTGGCAACATGTCATGACAGCCGTGGCGTTTGAAGGTACCGACATCCTTATCGTGGCGCAGCAGTTCAAAAAAGCTGCTATTCTAGGTTGCTCCCTCCATGTAATTCTCTCTTACCATGACAAACGTCAAGTACGTAACGTGAAAGCGGTGTTACTTGCATATACTCGTGGGCTGTCTGCGCTGGATCCTCCGTGGCCTTGCATGCGTTCGCTGAGATCAGTATTAGTGCTGCTTACAGTCACTCGGTTTAAATGGTCAAATATCCTCTAAAGGCGGTCATTTTTTTCTTCATATCCACTACGGTGGTAAGCCATAATCCATGGATAGGAGTTAAACGTTTTGTTTTCAAATTATCACACTCCCAAGGGGATGGAATCGCTGTTTCGGCTCAGTTGCCTTATTTGTTCTCACATGCGTAACTTAAACGATTGAGCATGGGGGCTCTCATTCGAAACGCCAAGTGTCTTTACACACACACAACTTGTGCCTCTCCACCTCTCTTCATCCGCTCCAACGCGATCTGGACCCGAATTTCTTCCCCATCCTGCAGGCAATGTCGCCATAATTACAGCGCCATAAGGAAGTTATTTTTGTCCATAGGGCACCATTAATGTCTAATATCTATGTAGTGATACGGTCTGATGGTGACACGCCGTGACATCAGTCTCTTTATGTCCCCCTCCAGCTTCAATTAAAACATGATGATTCCCTTACAGTACATGAATGGGCGAAACGAACGTCTTCTGGTTAATTTCGCTCAGTTCTGCATTCCGTGTCTGTCCGGCAGTCAAATGAAGGCCCCGGCGTCCGACAACGGAGCTCGGGCAGAACACGCAAGGAAAAGGCAATAAAAATTAGAATGAAGGCGGCGCGACAAACGTTCCATTATTTGTCAACGAAGAACCAGTCAGGACAATGCATGAGTATATATGCCAACTAATTGCCCACACATGTGTCTTACATAATGTAGACAATGTTACATGTTTGTCAAATCGTTCTAAACTTCTTCAGTGTTTGGACTTGGAGTAGAATTGTCCACTGACATTTGTGGCGACTACGGCATGGCGGCGCTTACAACCGTGTTGGACTTCAATTAAACGTAACATTTCTTGCCTCTCAGCTGTCTCCGGCGGTGATCAATTGTACGTACACAGCTGTTGACTTGCCTGTGAATCGGGCAAGGGGTTACAAGGGGGGTAACTTCGAAGAAGCCTTCGTGGCGTTTAGATGTGTCCAGGGGCGGGCCGAGTATTGCGTAAAAGGAACGAGGAAACTGGCTCACGCAGGTCCACGCGATGTTAGTTCCACCCACATCCCGTGTTGTCCTCTTACCGCAGAAATACACTGCTCTCCCAAGACTCGGATGTGGTACCACCCTTCCATAAGCGTTTTCAATTCATGCTCCCTTGGAACAACCAGTACACCGGCAGAATATGTCCGAGATGTACTCCGTGCAATTTCAAGGTCATCGTAAGACCATGGACTCGGAGGAGAGTGAGCTGAAAAGAGGCGATGTCGATAAGTTCGTGGGTGAAAGATGTGACAAGGCGCGGAATTTACCGGTAAGCAGTCAATGTGCACGAGGGAGAAGTGTGTGTTACGGGCTACCGAGATCTTCGAATTCGATAGGTCGGAGCCGTGCGATTCTGAGGAGCCTTGGATAGGATGCTAGCAAGGTGCTTGATAGCAGTTTGAATGCCGAAGTGATCCCGCGATGTCAAAATACTGGCATGCCCGGTTCTAAACAAAAAAAGGGGCGATAAGTCACGGGTGAGAACTGGGGGGCAGATTGCGAGACGCGGCGGCCTCATGAATGCATGACGTCCTGTCCTATTCGCGTTCTTTCTCTTCCATTGCAATGGGGTTTCAAATGAGCGGCGGAATGCAAGTCTCCCCGCAGCCCTCGCATTCAGACAAACTGCGAGTGAAGTCGGAGCTTATTACCACTCGCTTGGACACCTCTAGGTTTGGCGAGGAGCTCGCGATCGCGAATGAACAAAAGGCACATTGGGTATTAGCATCCACCTACGGAAGATACCGAATAAACTCAGTTAGCCATTATTAACCTTCAAGGGAACGTGGGGTGGAGACTTTGGCGGCAAGATAACACCGGGGGAGTAACTCTAGATAGAAGTGAGCGCTGCATAGGAAAAATGTCACGGCGAATGCTCAAAGAAGGTTGTTGGGAGGTCACGCCATTCATCCATAGAATGTGAATGAAAATATAACGTGGCGTAGGCTCCTATAGTAGGCTCCTATAGCGCGTACATATGTAACCTGATGATGGATTGCATTACTTTCACTGTGCACTGCACAACAAGACAGGTTCTTCATTCACCAAAACTATTGAATACGTCTCTTGTATGTTGCTTGTACGTGAAGATTGGCCACTGCATGGGATAGCTTTGCGGCCCGCGATAATGTGATCCACGCACAACTTGGGGACGAAAATACGACATCTAAACAGATGGCGCCTTGCACCCTGATCCAAAGATGCTGAAGCAGGATATCAACCACTAGAGAAGCAATTGAGGCAATGTCAATTCATGTCCCATATTCTGGATCTCTGTCGAAGTTTTGATGGGTGGCAACATGAAAATCATTGAGTGCTTCTATAAGCTGTTGCGTGATTATAATGCATGTGGTACCACTCTAAATCCACGCTGCCTGTGATCATTCAGGTGTTTCAAAGTCGAGGAAGATGCTGCAGTCTGTGCATCAGTGATGGCAATAGTCCCATGGCCAATAAATGGACAGCAATTATAATTACTTGGAGGATTAACGCTCTGGCTCTTTGAATGAACACCGTACATCATCATCGTGGAGGGATGGCAATCCACCTGAGTGATATGATAGGATCCAAGCTGTTACAGTCGTTCCGAAAAACGGAGTAGCCTTTTGCCGTTGGCGAACCTTGTACTCGATCTAGCTGTGCCGCATAGCGGTTCGCAAGAGCGTGACCAACGTTAAGCCCCGCGGAAACGTACAAATGATACGTATTACATCAGGTACTAAACTCGGGGAGCCTCATCGCCATCGCTATGGCCAGGATGAGAATGGAGAGCCTTGGACTCCTGTAATTCATGAAGAAACCGTTAACACCCCAAACGCCAAATCAAGATAATCCTACATCGCAAGCATAGCCCAAGTCAATGCAGAGATGATCACATGTACCAGTACAGTACAATTGGATGGGGTTGATGCCGAGAGGTGCTGTAATCGTCGAACCACAAGGTCAAAACAATGAACACAGCATTATGCCATCGTGGCCCGCAGGACATCGACTTTCCTTTCCGGCGTAGCGCTAAGCACAGGAAATTGCGAGGGCGTTGGGACGAAACTGAATTAGGAAACGTGCGAGCTGGGGGCTATGACCCTATGACGAAATTGCCCCAGCCATTCAAAATCCAAACCACTCAGAAGATTGATCTCTGAGAGTTCATATGATGGTCTGCAATTATCGCACAGGGGCAACTCGGAAGATAGGCTAGATACCGGAGTTTCATCTGTAGCTATGCATGCGTAGACGTAGAGATGGGGTTCGGGTTGAGTTCGGGTCACAGGATATTCAGAACTCGCGTGGTCGTTGAGGACACTTGAAGCAGGGGTTCAACCTGCCACCAGAAACTCGCCGTCCGATGACAGGCAACGTCCATCTGAGACGCAACCTTTTTTCCAAGTTTAGATCTGCGGCGGAAATTTCATTTATGGCTGCGCCAGCGCTTGAGAGCGTCATAGCAGTGCAGGGTACATGGGGCAACGGATGCGGAAGCGGAATTTTGCTGTGATGCACGATCGTTCATTGAAGGCGTCGTTGAAATACGGGAACTGAATGTCTTTCTTGAGCGGGAGACAGTTGCCCATAGGAGTGAATACAGGAATGGCGGAATGACAGCATTCACGAGGAGACAGCACATGCCAATGACACATGCAACAAAACGAGACGAGAAAAGCGGGTTCCGAGTATAGACGCGAAAATTTGTTGGTAACTGAAAGTGGGAAGGTGTAAATATAGAGCTGCACAGCTCTAGATCAAGACAAACTTGAGGCACGGGAAGTAGCAGGAGATTCCGAGGGTAACTGTGTTAGTCTTGAATTATCGCAGACTGTAGTACCAATAAAGGAGGATATAGCAATACAAAGCAATGCGGGTGCGGTTAGAAGAAGACAAGATCCTGCGTTTTGCGGTGGCAGGTTAAGTAAACTATTACGATTATGTGCCCTTCACAGGAATGATACAAACTGGGAAGTAGCTCAGGGTGCGAGGGACGGGGAGGCTTGAGTTGCGGAGCTTCCATTGACTTTGCGCTGGAGCGCGCATTGAGGAAGCTACAATAAACAAGGGTGAGGGGAAGCGTGAGAAGGAAAGGGCTGAAAGCAGTAAAAGTGGCACAGAAGAGAGGTCACAGAGACGGCATCATGTCGGCACGGAGCGTTTGCAAGTGTACTGGCCAATGGGAGAAGGCCAACGTAGTATACTGTGGCGGCCCAAGTGAGACGAGCCCTCAGTTCCGCAAGTCGGGTATTATAAGGATAGAGCGGTAGTTTTCCGCTGGTGGTAGAAGGTGCATACCAAGGAACTCCATGCAGAACATACGGTAATGCAAAATATGAGGAATGTGGGCGAAGTCCGCCGCCCACTGGGTACGACACAAAGACAGCAGGGGTCATATGCTATGCGTGGGAGTGTGGACGTAATAAAGAGGAAGCGCTCTATTTGGTTATGTTACCGAATTGGATATGTGTGTTTGTTTGGGTGTGCGATAAGATCTGAGATCTGTCTGGGTTTACCTGCCCGGAAGAATCTGAATCTTGTTTTATGCGGGAAGTTCCGGGGAACCGAGATAGTGGAACGGGCTAGAAAGAAAGAGTGACCACAAATTTGGGAGAGAAGGTTGGCTCTAGTCCAAATATGAGCACTGCATGCTCCTTCTTCTTATAATTTACCCGTCCGTCTTTGACATCTGACGATTCTTCAGTTCTTTCAATCTTGTCGTTGTCCTTGTCGTCGTTCGCTCCATCCTTCACGACTGTCATGGATTTTGCAACGTACGCTTCATACCCTGATTCCTCCACCCCTCCCTACTCCGACGTCTCTTCTACTCCCCGCACACCTTCTCCTCCGTCAACAGATCTTTTGCATCCTCACAACTTCAAGCACCAGATCACCACCGTGCCCACCATATTCCAGGAAGATCCTTATATTCCATCCGACTCATCCATGATCCAAAACGATTCTTGGCCATCTCAAGGCAACTACAACTATCCTCCACCTAGAGGGTCGCTCCTACAGGAGTTGTACGAGTCAGAGCCATCTGAACAATACCAGGGTGATCTGTACATTGACGATCACGCGCACTACAATGAATGGCAGCAACAGCAACAGCAGCAGCAGCAGCAACAACAACACCACCAGCAAATGCACCTGCGACAGTCTGATATCGCTACATTCCGTCGTGCCACTTATCCTTATGTCAGACATGATCTCCCGCAACACCACCCCCACCATATGTCTCATCATCCGCAATTTTATGAACAGTACCCACCCATGTACAATGAACCACTTCCACTTTCGCCCGATCCATCTGAATCCCATCACCCACGCGATCCCCAATCAATTAAACTCGAGGATACCCCCCTTATCGTTCCATCACAACTTGGCTTCGCTGCCCATCCTCTTCATGGGCATCACCATTCAGGTTTCCTCCCTTCGGGAGCTGGTGGTTCAGTTCCTATTCAACACACAGATGATGCCGCTAGCAAAGAGACACAGTACCTCAGACGACGTTGCTTTAACTGCCACACCACAGAGCCGCCTTCTTGGCGCCGCTCAACGCTCAACCCCGGCAAGATTGTCTGCAACAAGTGCGGTCTCTATGAGCGTACTCACTTACGTCCCCGACCCTTGCGCTTTGATGAGCTCAGGGCAGGTGGAAAAACGCGTAAACCCGGCGACAAAAAGGTCACCAAACCTGCTCCTGTTGCTGGTTCACCTCACGTCAAGAAGGAGCCGCGAGAGTATGGTCTCGCAAGGCGTAGTTCAGTTTCAAGTAGTACGTCAAGCGGTGGCGCAGTCAGCGACTGGGATGATAATGGTGTGTTTTCATCTTTTCAACGCGTTTTAGACACGTGCCAATTTTTTTTTCCCAGTATCTGTGTATTCATCGCAGCCTCCCACCCCTGGCTCTATCTCTGGCCCTCCTTCGAGCTATTCATCACCTTCCATTGCAACGTTCCCCATTCCGCGCAGCTCGCAGAGTCCACCTATTGACGCTGGCCCGCAGGGTCCAATTCGGCTCCCGAATGCACCGTTGACAGACATAGCCTCTCTCCAGCAGCAGGCGCCTAGGAAGTCTACAACTACTCCCGGTTACTTTCCGCAACCTCCAGTCTCGTACCAAGGTCAGGACGCTTTGCGTCGGGGGTCTGTACACTGCGAACAACAGCGACGGGTGCAGTTTGCTTCACCACAGATGCCGGCACAGTCTCTGGCCCCCATCTCGGGTCTTACGTCCGAATCACCCGTTCAACGGTCGCCGCAGATCATCCAAATGCAGCTTTCTTCGCCTCAAATGATGACCTCATCCCCTGTACTCGCCGCCGTAGAGCCACTTTCATCTTAAGGGACAAGCCCGAGAGACGTGTATTCATACCCGACCTCAGACGCTCCTTGGATCTTGATATTTATTCCGTTTTACCATTTCGCTCTTGAGCTCGATATCACGGCCTTATTTAATTATTACCCTCATCGCAAAAACGACGACTGACAAACATGCGGGCAAAACGGTATCTATCCGACATATCTTGTATCCTATTCGCATCCATCACTGTCGACTATGTCTATATTGCCCATATACATACCGCCCGTTCAAACATACCCTGCCAGCAGCACTCGCGCTCTGTCTGTCGTCTCGATGTTAGATACCCTTCTCACCACGTAATGTACCGAGATGATTGCCAAACGGGCTTGGAACAAGAAGGGGGGGAGTGTACTTGTATAACACCGTTGTTGGTTAGTATAGCCTACTTAGAAACTCTTCGAATTTCAGACGGTCCTGATTCCTGAAGATGAAATTTTTGGTTTGCACTTATTGGGATGGTATGTCAGACAATAAACTGAATAAGGTTGAGCTAAATTCACTAGCAACGACAAAGAAACTTGTCTGGGAGAGCTAAATTGAGGTAAATTTGTGACGTGCTCGAGGGCCACGCCCTTCATAAACATGGTGCTTCGGGAGGCACACACACCGGGAAATCCGCTCAGCCACCTCGCGCCAAGCTCCAGGAATCATTTTCTTATTCATTTTTTTAACCCCTTGTTGCCGAGGTATACAAATGAGACAACACGAGGCGCGCCAGAAGCCTTTCAACCTAACTGCATACTATCTCGAGTTCAATACATAACCTAGGTCATGAAAGGCCCATTAGTGATTACATTGTCGTTTGTTTGTGGTGCGTAGCTACGTGGCAGACCTCCGTGCTTCATTAACATTCTCCTCGGCAATGCAACAGCAGCCAAGTTAATTGTCACCCGATTTCAACTTAACTTCTTCAAGACAAGCCCCGTGTGACCGGCCGCCATACAGTTCAAGCTGCTCGCTGGCAAATTTTCATTTCGTCTGTAATGAGCTAGTCCTTCGTTCCCGCGACGTGGTGGCGAGCACTTGTCGTCAAGACTTCCTCTTGTCTATCTGTAATGACAATACTTCACGTGTCCTGCTTCCAGTCAGGGTCGTGAATTGGCCACCATTAGGACCTCGCTTCCTAATTCGAAGAACACGAGAGCACTTTCGGTCCTCTGGAAGCCGATGGTTGCAGAACGCATCGCGTGCTCCCCGACCAGCTGGTAGTCAAATGCCCATACCCTCAGTGAAGACTTACCAAAGGTAGTGAATTGACTACAATAAAGAACAAAGAGAGAAACCCTCCAAAGACTTTCTGGAATCTGAATCGTCCATAGGACCCTGTCCCCGACTCGGCGTACCGGGTTCGTGACAGCGCGTGAGCAATGGTATCCTCGGCGGAAGGCCCGTGGTATGAAGACCAACTTCATCGGCAGCTCGACGACACGAGTCGTAATCTTGTTTGCGACAGAGTCTCGCGAATTAGATCGATTAACGAACTGCCAGACTACTACCTACGATCTCCTAAGTATAATGCGACATATAATAGCCTAAAAATATCTTCGACGTGACTGATCGAGGAGCATTGAGGATGGTGACCGACTCGAAGAGGTGTCTGTCGAGCTAGATTACATGAGTCATCAATTTTATTTTCTTACCACCATAGTACTACCATCCACTTGGAAGAAAATCACCACTCGTGCCGAAGGTTGGACCTCTAATTTGAAGTTTTCTCATTAACTTTGTGCCTATACGACGATCGGAGTCGGGTGGTTCTAACATCCCTTCCCACCGGAATGAAGACCTCGCGGTCTTTTGAATGAAGACAGTAGCAATGAAACCATGCATAACTAGCGGTACAGTCCGGACCTATGATCTTGTGCCATCACTAATAGAACATATGCTCAAGACTCTCCGACTGGACACTTCGAGGGGCGTCGAGATGTTCGATGCGGCTTATTTTTGCCGGACACGGTACATATGCGGGCGTAATTTTAAAGTATGTGTGCCAGCATGCTGCAAGGCACATATTGGTTGTTGCTGTTGCGTATATGCATGTCAAAACAGCCCTGGACGGACATGTGGTGAGTTCTATTCAGTTTATTCGTTCTCGCTGTCCAAAACAAGCTGAGTCGGTTCTGCTATTGGCTAGCTTAAGTCGGCTCAATTTACTTACCATGCCTTGCTCGCCTCTCGATCCGCCTCTGCTGGCAGTAATGCCGTTCAATGGAATGATTATTACGCAAGTCTTCAGAAGTCCTCCCAATCTTTACTGTAAGTCAGTCTACTTGGGAAAGTCTCGAAAATTGCATTTGAAATAACGATCAACATCGCGGGGTTCAAACTTCGCTACCTGTACATTTGGCGCTGTGTCCGCTGACTTGACTTCCATAACATTCCCCCGACTGCCGCACTCCAACGTCATGACGTATCGGCTGTAGTGGGGGCGTAAGAGGCTTTGGACAGCTTCAGGAAATATGAACCATGTCAGAACAGGGGTAACGTCCGAATCGTTTCCAAGCTGCTATCTGCTACCGTACGCTAAGAGCGCACGCCACTACAAGTAAATATCGGATGTCGGTACAGGTGAGCCGCCCCTTCTGAGTCACATGTACCAGTAGCTGCCGAGTTCTCCGTCAAACAAGAAGACTGACAATTTCTTTCCCCGCTAGACCTGCCTAAGAAAGAATAAAGTATACCAAGTCAGGCAAAAGTTCAGGAAAAAGTTCTACCGCTTTGACAGCTTCATTGCAAACTAATAAAATGGAGCTAGGCGGAGCCTTGGAGAACTATGTTCGGTGCGGTCTCCCGAGAATAGGATCGGGCACAGATTACTTTCAGAATAATAAATGACTGCTCAACAAATTTCGTGATACAGCGTCAGCTGCGCATAGCAGTGCTAGTTTTTCCGCCGATCTGGCTCTGGTCAATCGTTGTGCGAGTATGACGTCCCGGCCGCCGCTGTCAACCATCGACTACACAACCACAAAGGATTGAATTCAGTCGAATTCGCAATGACCGGTGTCCTGCATGTTTACCCGCGTCTATCTGCCCCGCTGCTCCCCGAGCCCGTACCTATGTCAAGGCACACTCAGATCAGGTTTAGGTGATACTACATTTCTCTCAGCTCCTAAACCTTGTCCAATAATCTACCGTAACCATATCTCTGCGCGCTCCGCTAGTTTCCGTTGGAGGAGTCTTCCACAACAGAACAGGGGTGCTCAGAGCATCAACGGGAGCGTGTTGCACTTGTCGCAATGCCAGCGAACCTTGCTGCTCTCTTAGCTGGGTTACACTAGTCGTGCTGACGATAGCAGACTATTTCAGGTTCGTTTTGTTCAACATGACCGCCAAGAAAATATTAAATGTCAAACTCGAGGACCCGGCGGGATGATCAATGATAAGATCGACTGGTTGAATACTGTTAATCCCCGAGAGGACCAAGGACCAAGACTAACGTGCCATATATGTCACAGCCGGCGGTGATTTAGGGCCCATAAAGCACGGCACATTCGTATAACATAGAAGCATCTTGGCCCTTCGGTTTACTCACAAGAGGTACTTCTTCTATTGGAGGTTACCTCGTTCTCGACTTATTGTCTTTGCTCACAGGACGTCCGACTCTTCTTTAACGCACGACGTGACTGAAGGAGTCAAAATTCCGACTTCTCAGATCTCAGCCTGGCTGATTGGAGATTGCCAGACACAGCTAAGTTATGACATGGATGATGGCGAAAACGATAACCAGCTCCCATATTTTGCGGCGGAGTCGTAAATGAATCTATACGCACGGATCCTATGTCCTCGCATTTGCCCCCTTTTACCAGTACCATCATGAAGGCACCACGATCGCGTAGCATTAAACGAGAGGACATTCCTGAGTTGGCGGGGGTGTCCGAAGTATCATCAACCTGCCACCAGAGAATCACACAACCTAGTCTATTGACCCTACTCCAACACCTAGTGATTTCGGATCGATCAATGAGTATTTAGGGCGAAGACACTCTGTCACAAATAAAGAGGAAGAGTCCATCTGACCGCGCTCCGCATATCGATCGATTCATAGTAGATCTGATGTCTTCGTCACTTCATAATCTGGATCAAATCTGAAGTACATACTCTATTGTTTCATCTATATACTCAGTTTCAGAATCAGAGGTATATTTATGACGAGCCCATCCTCCGCACATGCAGTGTCACCAGTGCAATATTATGTTGAACCACTGCACCATCAATCGCAACTGATTCACCTGCATGGGCATGAAACATCAGAGGTTCCTTCCATGCTGCTCTTTGGGAAAGAGGAGCCTTTGAGAACTTGGATCTGATTTGTTTTGATTCACAAGATTTCACATCACCTGGCACGTTTCTCCGATCCAAACCATTTCTAGTACAACTATGATCCGGAAGCTGAACGTCCAGAACATCGTGCTCCCCATGCGGTGGTTACTGAGTAACCCTTCCACACGCACAGGGAGCCACAACCGGGCTTGCAACGTTGTTTCATGTGGACACCATGCACATCTCCATTACCTCAGTGCGCAATGCTTTCAGGCCGAATGGCAAGGAGCTGTCATGCTCTTCCTTCGAGATGATTCAAGCTGTAATCTCATTTGAAACACTGCCAGAAGATTTACTTCATCATATTTTCAGATTCCTGTCGGTAGCGGATGTCATCAGGTTACAAAGGGTACGTTTTTCTTTCTTTCTTTCTTCATGTGTAACCTTGGTTGAAAGAAAAATTATCAGGTGTCCAAGACACTCAGATCGACCGTGCTCCGCGATACAACCTGGTATATCCTCTACCGTGCATATCCGCAACCACATGTTTCCGCACTGCTGTCCACCCACTCTGCAAGTTATCTAAAATCGTGGCTAACTTCCAGGGAGAAGTTCGATCGTTGGTGCACAAATGGCCCACGAGACGGAAGAATCATCATGGACAGCAAGAGATCTAATGTTCGACCCCTAAATTTCGGCAACAGAGAGCTTCCATCCCCTGGAGTTGCTCGCAGGAGAACAGTCGAACTTTATCCGGATGCTACCGGAAATCACACTCCTTATGGCCTCATTTTCAGCCGCTGGTTGGTTGTCACTAGTCTTTGCTCGTCAGAGGCACCCGTCAGGTGCTTTGACTTGGACGCAGACAACGGAGATGACCCCGCAGAAGAAGCAGCCCTGCAGCTCTATGCCAAACATTCAACCGTGCTGTATACGACCTCCGGTATGATTTTTGATCTCCGTTGCGTTCAAAGTGCACGAATCAACGGAGAACGTGTCGCATTTGTAATCTTGGTGGAGAACTTCTTCGCGTTGTATGCCCCTGTTTTATTCGTCAATGATACATTTTTAACATATTTGGTTTTCATACACCAGGAAGGTGTTCCAGTTCCAAATCACTTCAAGACGCTCTCAGCCGCACATCGCACTTCAAGAAGTTTTGACGTGGCATGACATGCATTTGTCTAGTCTTAGAGATGTATCACTCGGTCCGAGGCTAATTGCTATTAAGTACGCACGGGGTGGCACATTCCGAAACCCTGGACCGGAGAGCGATCATATTCTCTGCCTTGACATTGAAACATTCGAAACATTCACTGTGCCACACGATGTAAAGCACATATCTTTATCCATGCACAGCTTGGCTGATTAGAAATATCAGGGCCAGGCTTCACTGATTTCAATTGAGTCCATGCTTTCGTGCACCTCACACTTATTGTTGCTACGCCCGTCATCAACACACACCTTGGTCGAAGCATATGAAATCCCTCCATCTCCATTCAGTGAGCACTTTGCATGCAAAGGGCGAGTCTCGTCTGGCAATCGTAATCCAAATTCGCCGATAGGACGCCTGCAATGTAGCCATGAAGGTGTTGTTGGTAGCAAACTATCCCATGTAGTGGTTGTCCACGACCCTATGTTCCCTAATCCACGTCCTCATCCTGCTGAAGCAGGCGGCTATCGCGATGACGAAGGTATCACGATCACAGCCTCATTTTATAATCGCACAGATGACAACAAAACATTCCTCGGTCTCGTGCGACTGACTTTACTGCCACGAGACAGCGCCTCCAGTGGGGGCATCGCTACCAGGATATTGGGCTCACATATCCACCCTGCCGATCCGTCTCCGCCGACAGTGATCATGGACTCTTCATTCGATGGAACGACGAAAGGCTTCGTTTTCTATCCCGAAGTAGCGGAATCATCTTCAATGCCTAGGTTCCGCGTTCGAGCTGCGCTCAGTGCTCGTTCGCCTCAGCCTCCTGAAGCCGAGTTCATTTCCGTCATGCTTGGGGAGGAAACGGGGGAAAGACACAAGAAGCGTCGAGAGATCACGTCTCTAGTACGAACCACGGCAGCAGCTCTGCGATACACAGACTTCGCGTCTGGTGACGAGGATACATTGGAGGAGGCACAAGCAGCTAGGAAGGCGCGAGCCACAATACGTGTGGTTCCATGCCCACTTCCGGTGGATGGTATCTCGGCAAGAGATATCTTGTTCGATGGGTGCACAGGCCGTATGATTTGCAGGCGGCCAGTACGCATCGCTCACAGGTGGATTAAGAGGATTGAGGTGTGGGATATTGTTTGAGGCCCAGAGCACCCTTGGGCAATAGCGTAGTTTAACGTACATGTTGCGTTCTCTCGAATAAAATTAACACATGTACGATTTATGAACACAGGAAGGACAACTAGCTAACCAGTATCCCCATCTTTAGCACAAGGTTCTGAAGGTACAGGTAATGCAGTCACAATACTTGACGAACGTAATGCAAGCTTGAATTTTTTCGGTGGATCATCCCCCGGCTTCACCACATTTGCTCTACCGCTCGAAGGCTCAAGGTCCTTCCGCGAACCTAGATCAGGTCGTTTTGGCTTGCTCACCAAAAGGTCTAGTTGCTCGTCGTCATCGTCGTCGTCCTCTCTTCTCCGCTTGTCGCCAAGTCGTATTGGTGGTATGGAAGGTTTGGAACGTGCCTTTGAAGAGGCGTTCGAAGGAGATGGGGCAATTGATTTAGAACGGAGTAAAGACTCCAAGAGGTTATCCTCTTCATCCAAAGAGGACCGCCGAGGAAGGGGGGGTGGACGTGAAGATATTTGTCGATGAGACAATCTGGGACTGGGCGGTATGTCTGCGGATGGCGAAAGGGGAACGCTGCGTGGGCTGCCCGCTGCAGTGGCTTTGGATATTTGTACTGGGGGCATGCTCGGTAGATGTGGGCCGATGTCTTCCTCGCCATCTTCGTCAGGGTAATCCACGAGTGATTTCAAGGGCAGAGTTCGAGGAGGCAACAGTGTTTGTGGACGGAAACCTTTCCCGACCATAGCACCACGCCGTTTCCGTTTCAAGGTAGTGTGCACGGGCGACGACGAACGCCCGCGTAAGTGGGGAGAGATAAACGGAGGGTTTTCGTCATAAAGATCACGACCACCGATTTGTGAAGATATGAGCGGCGCATGATTATCGCCTTCATCATCATCGGCATTGAAATAATCTTCTTCCTCCTCGGCGTCAATATTTCGACCCATATGCCGGGGATCCCGAAGACTCCTACAATGAGAATGAGTGACTGCGTATGCACAGTGACAATAAGCACATACTTGACTGGTTGTGACTCCTCTTTCGGAGGAGGTTCGACGTTCATCTCCCATCGTCGGATGAAGGACATAAACCTGTGACCACAAAGCGGTGATGCGGCTAGCTGTCGTACCAATGGCTCATGTTTCGTCATACAGTGATGAATCGGGTCTTTAATATTTTCCTATAACCATGTGATCAGCTAGAAGAAAGAAGAACGAGCAGGTAACGCACGCGCCGCATGTGTTCAAAAAATTCCTGACATGAGGCACTCAGTAAACTATCTCGCCGAGACTCCTGTATCGTGAGATCCAAGATCGGTTTGAATACATCTAGCTTTATAAGGTGAGTCATGAAATTTGGGTTGTTGACCTTGAGGCATATGCGGAAGAAACGAAAGGCAGCTATACTCTCCTGTCAATTATAATCTTCACATGACAGGAACAAGACACGTACCGAGACGTAGGTGCTTGTCTCGGGCTCTTAGGAATGAGACCATACGGGCGGGCATGTGAAAGGAAAGCATGAAGAAGTGAATGCGGAAGCCATGCTGTTGAGCAAAGTTGCATCCAATGTCGCATAAGTATAGGTAAAGGTTAGTCTTCTCACGCGAAAGCCTCAGCACCGGCTCTACGAATATAGTGAGTAAGTTGCAAAGCGTGACCTACTCGAAGACTACACTAACCAGTCTGGTTCTTGAAATCAGGATTAATATCGTTGAATGGCTTGAACAGAAGGTCGATGCATTTCTTATAGAAGTAATCGAGGAATTTCTCAGTTCCCGGATCGTCTTTCGGGCGAAGTAGCTTGACGTTTAAAGCAGCCTGGAACTACGTGAGATGTGCACAATATGTAGGTCCAGACAATGCTCACGGGTGTCATATCAGGACCGTCCTTGGGAGAAATGTCCAGCATGGTCTTCAGCGCGTCTCCAACCTGACATTGCAATGCCAAATCCCGACTCTGTATCAACACCTTGCACATGATTCGTAAAAGAGTGTCGGCTTGATCTCCCATTGTCCTCCCCTCCTTGCTCTCCCTGTCAATAGCTGCAGCTTGCTTGGTGATGTGATTGCGAACTCCATTTAGGTCATGCTCGAGCAGCGCAGACATCACCTCACCAGCAACACTCATCGTCGATTTCGACCCTGGATCCTTCTCTGAAAGCGAGAACGCCCATTGAACCGCGAATAGAATACCTCGACTGACGAGAGATCTGAAGAGGGAGATACGAGCAGCAAGTGGCACATTTTTACCCATGATGCAGAGTTGCTGTATGAGCGCCAACACCTCCCTACGGATGACCAACTCATTCTCTGACAAATTATCAGGCGGGCCAAATGAGAAAGGCCTATCTGGTAATGCGGAGCCATTCGTGTGAACGCCAATGGGTTTGCCTTCGACTTCCATCTCCCCGCGTTTCTCATCTTTTTCTTTGCCTCCCATCAAAACCTCCTCATTGACATATAGAGACAATATTTCGCGGAGAAACATGACGTCCTGTTGCACATGGTTGATTATGTCGATTTGGTTAAAGATAATGAGGGAGTTGAGGACGTTGAACGTGGAGTCGTCGAGAGCGCGTGCGAGAACGACATCTTTGAGAAACTGCAGACGGTAGGTGTGGTGGATTTTTCTCTGAATCGCGATGTCTTGTATGGGGATGGGTTGGTGAAATTTGGAGGTTACGTGAAGAAACTCTCGGTAGTTGGCTTTGTGATGTGGGAACTCGGGATCATCTTAGGACAAGATAAATTGAGTTTTTAATTGACATGCAGGGACAACAGGCAACATACATTCAAGCATGCCCACGGCACCGAAGAAGACGCTATCATCGAGAATATGCTCATATAATCCATGATCATGAATCATTACTACAAAATGTTAACGGCAGTGGTGGAGAACGGGCGGATGAACGCACGTATGGTTTGCATGAGACTGCACAATGCATGAAGATGCTCGACTCTCTCCCTATCTTCTGCCAATCTGAAGGCTTCAATCATCTGCGCGATATATTTCTACTCAAGGCTTAGTCGTTCGTCGCAAAGAATATTGTAATCTAATGACATACCTCCCGCTGGATATATTCGCATATTCTCTCCCTGATCGCTTGCCCACGCACTAATGCTTTAATGGCACGTTCAATATCTGGGACATTCTCGGGTATCGGCGGAGGTAAGTGACCGGAACGGATAATTGCTGCTGTCTTGGAATGCTGTAGGTCGAGACGTGGGGATAATGAACCAATACGACTTTCACCTGAAGGCGTGAAGTCAGTTAGTGCAAGGAAAGAGACTGAAATAGAAGCAGTACAGCATGGGCAAAGGGTTATACGCACCAATGAGAGCCAAGTGACGCTGAATCTCGATGATAAAATTCCACACCTCCCCGCACCCATCGGCATCCTGGAAGCTCAAGGCGTAATCTGCACCGTCCGGCTCTGTCCAGACAATCAAAGTGTCTGGTGGCCGCGTAAGTATGTGTCAGCAGATTATTTTGAGAAAGTTGGAATCACCTTGCTGGCGTTGATAGACATCAGTGGTGCGGATACGAGTAGTGAGGATGAGTTTTTCGGGGCTGACTTCGGAGCGAGCGATAAGGAAAGCTTGGTTGGTTTCATGGTCGAATTGACCGTAGCAGAAAGCGGTCCCCTGGTCAGCCCATTGTGGACCAACGAGTTTGTAGACCTTTGTAGAACGTGGTAAACGTTGGTCAGACTTAGCTCTTAATGAACTCATAAAGCAGGTGAACGAGTAAGAGCGGCAGCACTCTTGCTAGTGCGTAGCAAGCTGGTCTGCGGTAAGGTACGCCACGTTGCTGAAGCGACCCATTCCTGGGATGGGTTGACCAACCATAGAAGGACGAGATGCAAGATGCCGACATACATAGTAGAAGGGTGATTGGACGGGTGATAAATGAGATGTATGGCTCACCTTGACACGCTTTACATCAGGATCATCTCGAGTTTCCCGTGTGTCCTCGTGTGTATCAGAAGGATTCACAGCCTCGAGCATTGTCATTTCGTCAAGTTTGGGATGGTCTCCAACACGGTGAAGGTCACCCATAAGGGAGTCGCGTGGGTCATTGAGGTCGATGTGATGGCCAGCATGGTTTCCTAGTCCAACATCCGTTCCAGAAAGGCCAGAAAAATTGAGGGAAAGAGTGGGTTGATGTGGATCCTCCTCATGGTGGAAAATATGTACAGCTTGGGATGATAAACACTGGGACTGATGGGGGTCGTCAGACGTGGTGGAGTTGGGTTGTCTGGGAGCATCCAGGCCACTCATGACCAGTAGATGGTTTGTAGATGGGTCCCCTCGGCGTTGTGGTATTTCCCTGCAGAAATGCCCTGCCCGGCCTTGAGGAATGATTTGGGGTGTGAGCTCCTCGAACTAAGTGGCCCTTTGCGTGCCGTGAGAACATGGTGACCGAAGGCGTCTGTGGCACGGACCTTTCCGACTTCCTTCCTCGTCGTCATCATCATCCGCGACCTAGGACTACCCTCAGCCTTATCACAGTTCCTAGCCATGGCTTTGGCCCGCAGAACGTTGTCATTGTCTCTCGCATCGGCGTGCTGCCGCTTTCACGGTCCATCAAGGGGACTAGATATAATTGTTTCTAGACGCTATTTTCCATGGCTTCGCGATGACCGAGTCAAAGCGTGGCGGTCCCTGCACGCTCACGCTTTGGCCACACCAATAATATTCTTGGGTGGCGCAGAAGATGTCCGAGCTGTATATATAAGTGTCATTTAACGTCTGTTTCTCCAGGATCACAATCTAGATCCTACTACACGCTACCCATCATGGCCCTCAAACGCCTACTTACCCGCATCTTCAACAAGTCCAGGAAACCTCGATCTCACATTGTTGTTACTGCTGAAACCTTTGCTCCTGCGTCAGAGGTCCTCTCTCCATCTGACAAGTTGCCCTCTTTGTCTGTTATCACCCAACCTGTTACCGAAGCAACTTTACCGCTCAACATAACACTCCGATTGAGCGTAGTCTTGTCTCCCACTGGCGATGGTTGGCTTCCACATGTATCCCTCCGACAAGGGCAGGCATTCGCTACTCTTGGCACAATTTGCGAAGGACCCACAGCAGAGGGACCTGCTCCGCTTCTCGAGACTCCTCTGCCAATTCCTCCGGTTGAATTCAAAATTAACGCAACCGCCGTGCAGCTAGCCAAGCCAGTTGGCGCCATTTCTAATTCCATTCCTTCTTCAATCCAGGGACTAGATCTCTTCAGACTCGGCACTGCTGGCTCTCAAGGTACGCAAATAACTGGTTTTTCAGTGCAACACAGATGCTTACTGTTGAAATTTTAGATGAACAGCTCCCGAACAGGGCTTCCACCACACGTCCTACCTCTCAATGCATGGCACCCATAGTTGAGGTCCAACCTTGCACAGCGCCCGTGACGCCTGCTCGACCTCCACTTTCTCGATCGATCGTCGCGACACCAGGTTTAGCTCGAACTCCACAGACTATCGAGAGTAATGGCATCGAGACACCAGAACAGCATCCTGGCGCGAGACCACTCATCCAAATCGGATCGTCTGTCAATCTACCTATTGGCGTACCGTCCGTGGTTCCTACTATCCTCGACGAGTCACCCCCCGGGAAAGTGAACTTGGACCTTCAGCTGTATGAATTTCCACGCCTAGAATCTCAACTTGACGAACAACCGCTGCCTGCCCTTCGTGTGGATGATGAACCTCCACGGTGTTCGTCAGGTCCCGCCGATGGGGGCTTACACCATGGATACCCCACGCGACGGGATCTACAAGATCTACAGCACCCCCCAGGTTTAGGACCCCCGTTCAAAGCGCAACAGAAAATTTCCCTCGATAATGGCCCGCCACCACGACCTCCACGAGGCGAGACGCTAGCATTCCTTGCTAACATGTCCCCCACTTTTGAACCTGCCCCTTTTTATCTCCAGTTGCATAATTCTCCTTGGAGACCTGACGTAGCATGGGCCGGTGACGCCGAGATTGACTCAGGCGCAGTGACTGTTAAAAGGATCTCGAACAAAGAAAATGTTGCCTATACTATTGAGGCAGGTGGAAATAAGTACTTGGCCACGGCACAGGTCGGCAGCGGTGGATTTGGTTATGTCTGGTATGCCATTAAGGACGGCAAAGAGGAGGTCGCGATCAAGGTCGTCGATAAGGGCGCATTGCTTGCTCGATGTGTTCAGTGCGCCAAGGACGGCCGGCCGACTACGCAACAGCTGTTCGAGGGTTCTCAGGCAGCAGCAACCGCTATCAGTGCTGAATATGACGCGTTCAAGCGCGTCACCGAAGAGCAATCTCCTTTTTTGACACCTTTGTTGCACGCATTTGAGGACAATGACAATTTTTACTTTGTGATGGTGCGTTTTCCCGATCGATATCAAATTTCCTTGCGCTAAACATCCTCCAGAGATTCTACCCACAGACCCTTCGCACCAGGGCAAGGTTCGGATTTATGCATTGGCAATTACGCCTCGTTGCCGCTGAGCTTGTAAGTATCTCATATGTTCTGCATAGACATCCAATTTAACGCGCTTCGCTTTTCTCAAAGCTTGTAGCCATGCAACATCTCCACAAATTGCGCATTGTGCATATGGACTTGAAGATGGAAAACGTTCTGATAACCCCGTCTGGTCACGTATGCCTTGCAGATTTTGGCAATGCCCAAGTTATGGATCGCAAACTGAGTCTTCAGCGATTCCACAATGAACACATGTATGGCACCTCGGGTACAGAAGGTTATCTTCCTCCAGAGCGAGTCGGAGCGAATGGATACAACTTTAAGACGGACACCTGGACATATGCCGTGATCCTCCTGGAACTTTTTTTAATAAATGGTGGGGTGAGTAATTACTTCTAGTTCTTGTCCCGGCATGTTGCTTATCGAATGGAAAGCGCTGGTACTCCATATATCATAACAATGATGGAGCACACAAGTTTGGGGACGACACAAAGTTACCCGCAAATGTCAATGAGGACCGCAGATTGGCCTTTATAACACCAAGGGAGGAAATAAATCTGGTCCCTGATGCTGATGCGAAAGATCTCCTTTTATCTGTATGTCCTTGAGCCATTTCATCGACGTTGCATTAAATCTACATCAGATTCTTGCCCCGCAACACCATACTATGAGGCCCTCGTGGGAGTCGATTCGTGGTCACCCATTCTTTGCGTCTATCAACTGGAAAAAACTAGCGAACCGGGGATACGATCGTAAGTCCATGCATACTACCTGCAGGAGTTCCGTTACTCACATTCCCCAGCCATGTTTAAAGCCTGCTTTGGCAACGCTCCACTCCGGTCTGTAGACTCTGGAAAACTAGCCATCAAACACTCTCATCCTCAGCTGCCAGCATTTAAAAAAGCTGTGCATCAGCAAGAAAAATATCATGTTGCCCTTGGACGAGTGCACGTGAACTACAAATGTCCGGCTAAAGTAGCTCATGACCCCATGCATGGAGAGACTTGTAAGGTTCCAGAGACCAAGTTTCTGGGGCATGTTTGCAATTGCGATTTGCCTGCCGACTGGCGCAAAATGTAGATAGTTTTTACGAATGTATCATACATTTACGATTACCCATATTTCATTGTACATACGAACAACTCACAAGGGGTAATTGAAACGTTTTTTTGACATCAAACACGCCTTCAAGTGATGCATGATGATCTGATGATCTGAACGTGTAGCAGGGGTTGCTGACATAATTCACTGTATACCAAAATTCCTCTTGCCAAGTGGCTGACTTCTAAGTCAGTGACGTTGACCATCAAACTTCTCTGTTCGTCTTCTCCCGCAACATCGTCTACAAACAATGAACAGGTCTACAACAATCTTGACCGTTGCCAGCGTCGCAGTCGGCGGTGTCGTCGCGTATGCCATGTACTTTGACTACAAGCGGAGAACGGACGCCAACTTCCGCAAACAACTCCGTAAGTTTTCACTAGCAGCAGTTTTGTGCCCACAGCTTAAATTGGGTTCAGGGAAAGAAAAAAAGCGCGTCAAGCAGAGCCAGACGCCGTCAGAGTCTGGTCAGCCCTCAACTGGTGGCGGAGTTAACGCAAACGACTTGCATAGTGCGCTGGAGAGTGTGCGCACTGAAGAAGTGCCACCTGGGCCAGAGGAGAAGGAGCAGTACTTCATGAAGCAAGTTGGCATGGGTGAGCAACTGTGTGCGCAGGGTATGTAACAGTCTTGTTCTTTGAATGATCTCTCCTAATTGATTCCCCAAGGTCCTGCGTTCCACCTACCCGCTGCGATGTGTTTCTACCGGGCGCTGCGCGTGTATCCGTCACCCGTGGAGCTGATTGTGATCTACGAAAAAACGGTTCCTCCGCCCGTCTTCCAGGTACGTTTTTTGGTCTTCTCACGACCACTGCTTATTCCTGACTCTCTACCGCAGCTTGTGATGGAATTGACAAATCTGGACGTGAGTCATGATTCTTCACTGGCACAGGGGAGCGGCCCATTATCTGATGAGGAGGGCGAATTGAGTCCTTCACGCGGGGGGCCACCCTCTGATGCATCCTCGCAAGAGTGGGACAATGTCACAGATCCGGGCAGTCAAATTCTCGGCCTGTGACGGTGACTACGAGTCGCGCGTATGCTAGCCCTGTAGCCTGCACCCTAACCCCATATCTGTCAATTGCATATCTCTTTTTGCGTTGTTTTGAATGGCATCTGATAATGAGTTTTATTGCATGTTTTGGTTGCCACCGTTAGGTCAAAGACCGCGTTGAAGGTGCGCAGCTTGGGCGTGTGTTTTCAGTGTAGGACTAAATATGAGATAGGGTATTATACGTTCTTCCCCCCGAAGGCGATGAATGTCGCCGTTGAAACTATCAACGTTCCCGATGGGAAGGGCGGGACTATGGCGAAGAAAATTCTTGTCGTTGCAAAAGATTTCGATGCTGGTGAAACGATCTACAAGGTATGCCACCTGTTCCATGTCCTTAGACCTGCCTTGATGGCTCCCACAGGAAGATCCCATCACGGCTGTCCTCGATGCTGATATTCAAGGCAAAGGCACCCACTGCAGCCACTGCTTGCGCCACATCCAAGGAGATCCCATACGTCCAACGTCTGACCGTCTCCACAGCGTCTACTGCTCATCCGACTGTCAAACCCAGCACAAAGCGCACTCGCAAACTCTGCTCTTCACACTCGAGTCGCCCCTACCCGCCACCATTTCACCTGAAATTACAGGCCAACCACGTGAGGAACGGGACAAGGCCCAAAAAGCGTTTGTCGAGTATCTCAAAGAAAGCAGGAAAGCTGCACCGGAACTCGTGGCGCGGTTCATTGCGCGGCAGGTCAGCGCGGAGACGGCCAAGATGTTGCCCCGTGGAATGGTGCCTGGCCTTGCGTCCGAGCCAGTTCTGACAGACGGCGGGGAGTACTCGCTGTATGATCACCTCGAACGCCTAAGATACCTTGAGGTGCAACCTGCAGAGAACGAGACCAGCGTGCTGAAGGAAGTGTTGCAGACGGCGCTCCCAGGTCTTGAACAATTCCTTACAGACGAACGGCACGCAACCTTCGTCGGAAAGATGTCATACAACTCGTATGGAGTATACTTTGGTGAGGGAAGGGAGGATAAGGTAAGAGTCATCTTCTGCCTAAAAATATACTCGCGTCCTCAATCTGTACTGTAGCCTGAGCCAACTGCTCGTCCTGAGGAAGTCGAGAAGACTCGCACGCCCTGCGGTACCTCCAAGCAGATCGGCACTGGCTTTTACGGAGTGTCATCATACGTAAGTTCGTAGCGTTCCTCACCAGCCCTTTCTCACTGGATCGCCTCGCAGATCTCACATAACTGTGCGCCCTCCGCTAAGCCCGTCTTCCCAACCGGCACCGCGCAGTTGCACCTCACCGCCACCCGCGCACTTAAAAAAGGTGACGAGATCACCGTCGCATACGTTGATGTATCACAGCACTCTGAAGAGACACTTGAGGTGGCACGCCGCCGTCGGCGCACGGAGCTTGTGAGGGGATGGCGGTTTGCGTGCTCCTGCAAGCGATGTGCCGAGGAAGGTTTGGAAGGTGGGAATGAGAGTGAGAGTGAGGAAGGACGAGACGAGAGCCGGGTGGAAGATATTGTGACGAGAGCTGAGAAGCCATAAATGTCGATGGAGATTTTAGTGTCGGGGGTTGGTGGATGCCTGGCCTGGAGTTTATTGGCTTGTTAATGACTCAGACTGCATGGACCTTCATACGTTTAACTAGTACTTGCATGCATATCACATCCTCGCTCTGCATAACTATGCGTCGTGAGTGCTAGAGTGACAATGACCTTGCTTATAGACGACTTTCATCATATGATGTTTTTTTACTGTAACATAACTAGGGTCGGATGCCTTAGTATGTAGTGTTGGAGCTTCCGGATCACAAACAGCGTGATCTAGCCCGAACGCCTAATATGAAGACATGTCCAGTTTTCTTCGTCTAACGTGGAAATGACCCTTACAATTTACCTGCGAGCTAAGGGCGTCTATGATACAGTATATATACTCCTCAGCTTGTCATATTCATCTCCCCTCCCCATCTCTCGTTCTCGTTATACTCGTCATCCAGTCATACTTCTTATCCTCCTCACCATCCTCCTCATAAAATTTACCTCACCATCATTATTGTTGTCATTGTCAACATCGAATAATTGACAAGTGCCACTTTGATAGTGGGTATTCACAGCATCCTCAATTCCATTTCGAAAGGTGCTGCGAATGATACATTCTCCACAACCATAGCAAAAGTGAGTGTTGCAACCTGGTGCAGTGCACTATAAGAGTGTATAAGAATCATGTACTTATTTCAGACTCAAAGTATATCACCC
>PVYJ01005018.1:10171-22986 GCA_002995095.1 Rhizopogon sp. AM-2018a | reverse complement strand
GCCGCATCGCGCAGATCCCCCGTCGCCCAATCTGTTTACTCCCATTGAACAAAGGCTTAAGAAGGAGAGACTTTCTAAGTAGAACTAGAAGTATAAGCGGTAGGGGTAGTGGCAGCCCCGGATCAGGAAAATCCCACATTCCAAAATTTTGTAAATTTGATCAAGCGTGCATTCTCAGGTCAAATACTCGCAGATCAGATTGATCCAGGGCCCAGGCGTCCTTGTCATATTGATGCAAGAAATTGTTATAATTGTAGGCGTACTTGAGCTATTGTTGTAAGTCGAAAGTCGCAATCGAAATCGAGAACCCGACGGCGAATGTGAACCACGAAGTTGCCACATTTCCCCCTCAATCGCATCTCGCATATGGTGGGTCTATCACGCAGCAGAAGGGGCATGAGCAATCTTGATAGTCGGTGATTGTGTAGTCTGGTCCACACCAAAACAAGAACAGGTTATTTTGATTAAACCCTGAGATCCATCCGCAGTCCACGTTGTCTGTGAGCAGCCGTAAGCATACAATCTGAGACCCGCGCATCTGGAACTCGCTAGACTGCAAGTACTCACTAGCTTGGGCACAGGCGTGACCCAATGATCTGTGGGTCATCTGCGCCAGCTATTATTGTGACAGACATGATCATGGCGACAAGTGAGATGGATTTCATAGTTGCAAATTGCAATTCAGGAGAGGGCTAAGGCCTGATGGTGCCTTTGCTATTGGGTCGAAAGTTAGGTCCACTTATCTTCAATTTTATAGTACATAGGTGTATCTCTTTCGGGCAATTGAGAGTACAGTCACGAAACTTTAAGGTTGGGATACCTCTTGACGTGGATTCGTCACAACCCGAGTTACCACTCTAGGAATTAGATTGTCAGGTGCAGATTGTTGGAATTTCGCGGCTGCCCGAACGATGAACGACGAACAACGAAATGATATAGGCAGGGAACCCTTTGCAAACGCGCAAAGGTCCTCGAATCATAACTACGAAATATAAGTATGCGTTATGTAATCTTTATCTTATCGCAATCAATCAGTAAATTCGTAAGTAAGGTATAGTGCGAAGGACTTCAAGAAACGTCCGAGATATTTCAACACAGATACTGAAAGAAAATTAGCCTACCAGGTAGTACTTGCATGAGGGTTTACTAGCACTGAGAATAAAATTACTTATCATCTGGCATCCTCCCAAAGTCCCAGTAAATGCCATAAGTGATCGACGACGCTTCTAACGGGCGTCAATTTTTTTTGGCCTTCTCTTTGATCGTCATCAGACAATAAAGGAACGGCTTGATCGACGACATAGAACAAGATGACGACATAGCGGTAGATTGGCGGCAGACGACAAATTTCGAAGATAAAATACTTGATCGGAACTATCCGAACATGGATCGTGATTTGCCAAAAGGAAAACTCCAAAAGGACTATTTACTTTATCTTTATTCGTCTACGGTCTTGCCTAAGGAGAAAGTAAGTAATATGTACCATGCTGTAATGACATTCCTGCCTGCTGAAGGTCTATGATACAAGACGACACCTGAACTCATTCCTCAGATGCCTTGGTCTGACACGTGCGCATGCAAATCGAGTCTTAAAAACCATATGGTCCCAACCGTCTGATGCACTTGGGCTGTGGTCTCTTCCATTCTCCCTTGTTGGGATCGGGCAACGACGTGTTTTCTGAGGCTTGAGAGCATGAAGAATTCTGACCCTCAGGGAAGTCGTAGGGAGGCGGGAAAAATCCTATTGGCCAAGTAGGCAAGTAGCATATTTCCTATACAACAATGTCAGTCCTTCAACAATGTAGACCCGCCGATTATGAATTACCTCGACACCGCAAGCAGGTCTGCACTTCACCCACACGCTCCAATCTAACCAGGACATTAGCCCCGTCAGGTCCTTTTTCCATTCGTCCATGAGAGTACGTATGTGATCAGCGTCAGGGCGGTTGTTCGCAGGATAAAAGGGGTCTATTCCAGCAGTTAAACCGGAGGCCCACATCCTCGTGACCACGCGGCATATTTCTCGAGTAGTTTCTCGTACTGCCTGCAGGAGTAAACGCTCAGAAGGTGTCAGTGTCGTCCCACGAGCAGATACGGATATAGAGGACATGTGCGATGTAACGCATTCCCGAAATACAGGCACAGCCCACGAATTTTGGGTGTCGGAAGTGACGGAGGTATAAGATGGCAAAGCTGTAAGAACTGTGTATGGCGTAAGCACAGTACGCAGCTGTCTCTGAACCTTCTCCGCGTGATTAAGAAGGATATGCGTATCGTCCAACTTAGTGTTCAGCAGGTACTGCATCACATCTAGACGGCTGGCGTATCGATCAACCACCAGTCGCAAGACCGTCTTCCAGTCAATGCCGCTGGCTGTTACTGGAGGTTGTTCTAATGCTTGAGCCAGCTTGTCCTTGACGCGCTCCATATCCTCCGATGATATGCCTGCCACTCGATGATCCCATCGCTCTAAGCCCACACGACGTGACGCCAGGGAAGGGACAAGAGCGGTGTCGTAGAAAGAGACGAGTCCAGAATAATCAAGTATAACCTGTGTTTCCCCTGGGTACACTTCGCGCCATGAAGCAGAATGCATCAATTCGAAAGTGCTATGCACTGATGCCCAAGAGGTCAGATCTTTCCCAAAACACAAACAGTAGTCTTGCTCACTAGTATTTAGGTCCTCCGTGGGTTGACCATTTTCGAGTTTGAGGTGAAGAGTCTCGAGATTCAAGGACGAAACAACTTCCATGTGAGAGGTGAAGTTGCAGATCATCATTTCACTAGGGCTGGCGTCAAAAAGGATTGACAAAGGAACTAATAGACGCGCACAAATTCATCTGCATCCTATACAATTACACCACAAATGAGCATGTATTGGCATCCACCCATCTCAAAATAGAACGAACCTCACGAAACCATTCAAGCCGTACTTCTGACCCCACTTACATAGATCCGCAATGCGCTGGTATTCGTTGAGGGCCCATTCGGGTTTCATTTCTGACCATGCCATGAGATCCTGGGTGTCCATCGTGCCCTCGGAAAATAGTGCAGCGCTGCTGCCATCAAAATAGAGCACTTTCATAGGCCGAGTGACAGCAAATGTAACATGCAAGCAGCCACTTTTAACTTCCCCCATGCAGAAAAGCATCGAATGGTCTGGCTCTGTGGCGACCCAGTCAAGAGCGGTTGGTATACGGGGACCCATGATGGCTCCATGGTAGAGGATAGTGCCTACTGGAACAGTCCCAGGGACAATAGTGTGACCTTGCAAGGCGTAGATGTCATTGGTTATTTAGCTGCCCTTTGTAAGTTGTACCTACCGTTGCGATAACGGGTATTTGCCCAGTGTTGAAGCAGGGAGTTGGCCGTTTCGAACACCAGATTGCCGGTCGCATTCGTGGCAGGCTGTTCATCGAGGTTCCATTGTCCACTGAGGTCGCAACGGTCACCCGATGCAGAAGTAGGAGATAGAGGTACTTGTGCTGTCAAAACTTGCCCAATGACAAGAAATATCCAGAAAACTGCCTTCGGTATCGTGGCAGTAGATGGCATGAGGACAAGTTGAGGACGGCTTTTGTCGGCTGAGCCCATGAATCATGATCACTGGCAGTGTAGACGGGCGCTACGTGTTATTATGGTTACTGTCTCCGTTGAAATTTGAAAGCCTGATCGCCGCTCATACATAGTACGGGTCGTCACGGTCAACGTATAAGTGAACAAGGTGGGGTTGGTTATCTAGTAGTATACTAGCCTACTAGTAGTAAGTACGTATGTACTATGTATGTAATTACACACGAAGTTGGCATGATACATCCCGAACTATCCAAAATTCGACATGTTTCAACCTGCTCCAGATTTGAAGTGAAACTTTGCTTCTTCATCTCTGTCTTCCATGTCATCAGAGCCTGACGCCTCCTCGCACATCCTGCCCGCTGCCCGCTTGCTCCTCAAGCGTGCACCCGCTGCCGACGCTACCGACGATGTTGTCGAAAAGTGGGGAAGACATGTTGTCAAGCTCCTGGTATTGAAGACCATTGTCTCCGTTGCTATTCGATTGCTGACTCTTCCAAGAACGGTCTCGAAGCGAGACAACCCGAATTCCTGTCGCTGCCTGAAGTCCTATCTCTTATCGACCTTCTTCAAGATCTTGCTGATGCGCGACTCCGGGTCGCCTGGCTGGCGTGGGGCGGCGACTGGCTCCCTGGAACTGTGATAGAACAATGCATTTCTCGACTTCCTCCCGCTGCTGCTACCACTAATAACGATTCTGTGCCGGCGTCAACGCCTTCTCCTTCTCAGTCATCCTTCGACGAGGTGACAACCTTACCTCGAGTGACAACTAGGAAAGCTGCTGTGCCAGCGCCTGTATCTGTGGCAGCTCTTAACCTTACGCCTGAGAAAGAACTGGACGCGACTTCTAGGGTCAAGCGTACGGCTCCCAACAAGGTGATATGATCTTTTTCCTGCCTTGCTGGCTTCCCTTGACTGATATCCGTCCAAGGCCTTTTCCTCTTGTGAGCGCCCAACTAAACGAGCTCGTTATACCAACTCTGTCTCTTCACTGAGACCAACCAAGGGTTGGTCTCTGGTAGATAAGCTGGACAAGTATTCACTTCGTGAAACGCGAAAGGTATGTCGATGTTTTTTTTTCCTGTTATGTTACCTGACTGGTAATTGACCGTTGCATTGCACTACACAGGTCCTCCATAAATGCCTGTCGTGCAAAAGTAGAAATAAACTTTGCCTGACGGTAACGAAGAAAGGCGTGATCCAGGTTTCCTGCGTACAATGTATTTCTGGTCACAGCAGATGCGAGTGGAAAAAGGGACACCTCGAAGAGAATTTTGGTAAATCATCATTGAATGTGCATAGCGGTTATGCTAAACAGCTTCCTGTCCAATAGTGTATCGCGAAGAATCTAGCTCGTTTTATGACCCAGTTGGTGCTGCAGAACCGTCGGAAGGAGCTACCACATGTGTATCAGTGCCTACCATGACTACTGCTCACACTCGACCAGTGATTAACACCCCTGACCACCCTGTGAAGGCGGTGATCCGTCCACCTTGCGGTCCAAAGTCTGCTATTACACGGCGACTTTCTGCATCGCATACTCACGCTTCACCACGTCCACCTGCAACTTCACCTTCCCGCCCTTTGCCATCTGTGAATGCTACAGTGATTCTCAAGCCTGAGATAACTGTGGGTGCAGGCGATGCCAAGCCTGCTAAAGATGAAGAGACTCTCAAGGTTTCGCCGCGTCCATCATTTACCTCTTTGGTTGTGGACACAGCAGGGACAAACATAGCCGACAAGGCACGCAGCATGCGCTACAAGGCAATAATCGAGTCTCTCCGTGCAGTGCCAAAGATCAAAGCAGAAGTGAATCCAATGCTAGGGGAATGAGCATGCGATCTACTGGATGTCCAGCACGCTAAAGATAAAGAGATTTTGAAGATTCACTCGGGTTCATACTTGGCTGCTTTGGCTGTGAATGGTAAAGCAGCGACTGACATGAGTGTCAAGGCGCGCAGATTGCGCTTCAAGGCAACCACCGAGGTACTCTGGATAAGTAGAATTCCCCAGGCATGGCGTAGGACGAAGGCACATCCATACGAGCCGATCGCAGCAAGTGTCCTGTTTGTGATGTTCAAATAAGCATTTCCCACAACGCAACCTTGGTATACATAAATGACTGATACCTATCGTTGAGGTTGTAATTACTTACCATAGAATGCGTTGTCGAAGAAGATTATTTGCCAACGACATACTGCAGGGTAAATATGCAGACCAGCAACGTCATCCAATGATATGCGGGCAGCGAAACTGATGCTTGAAACGTGCCATTGGTGTATGTACCTGCTATCGGTAGAATGGTTCTATGCTTGCACGATTACAAAGGCAATACGTACACTGCCTATGATAAACATGATGTAGACATCAAATTCAAAGCCCTTTCGAACCCATTTCTGGGTAATAAGTATATCATGGTCAGCGCTCTAGGAATTAGATGTAATCAGCGGGCTTCAGTCGCCGAACCAGAGAATGGTACCTACATTCCTTGGGATAATCGTGCAGTCACTCACACGTACGTTTTCGTACTTGCGCGAAACCCAGGTGATATTACTCAGGAAGAGTAGTACGGTTGGCGATCGCAAGTGGCACATTTCATACCCAAGTTCGTATTTTCAACAGTAACGGGACTTCGAACGTGTAAGTATTCGTCGACATTAGGGCTCGCTTGCAAGTGGTCAGAGCGTCAACGCAATGAGAAAGTGAGCATTTCAGATCCGACATTTGAAATGTTTCGTTTCTCCTCTCTCTCGGAGTGTTTACCACAATGTTGGAGTCCTCTGATGCACCCTCACGCACCCTGCACGCTGCGCGTGTGCTCATCCAGCGTGCACCTGCTGCCGACGGTGTTGTCGAAATGTGGGAAAGATATATTGTCCAGCTCCTGGTAAGGCCATTGTCTCTCCGTTCTTTTCGATTGCTGACCTCTTCCACTTCCAAGGACAGTCCCAAAGTGAGGCAACCGGAATTCTTAGATCGTGTCCCTCATCAACCTTCTTCAAAGTCGTGCAGACGCTCGACTGAGGGTTGCATGGCTGAAGTGGGGTGGTGGGTGGCTCCCTGGAACTATGATAAAGCAATGCCGGTCTCGACTTCCTGCTGCTTCCTAAAGACTCCGCAGCGATGGTAGAGGTGGACGAATTAACCAAGTCGAACGATGCTACAAAAGACTTGGACTTGGCTACGACGATCTTGACTCCAATAGCACTTCCACGAGTATGTTGACCAGTAGGACCAAGCGTGCTGCCGCAGGACGTAGATGTCATTTACAATTTAACCGCTCCTTGCAAATTGCACAATGCACATACCGTCGCGATAATTGGTATTGGCCCATTGCTGAATCAGACAGTTGGCCGTTTCGAAAACCAGATTGCCCGTCACATTCGTGGTAAGCAGTTCATCAAGGTCTAAGGTCACCACTTACTATATTATATCCCAACGGTCACCCGACGCCAAAGTCAAAACCCCTGCCTTCGAGAATCGTGGTAGATAGCATAAGAACAACGAGTTGAAACTTGAGGGCGGCCTTTGTTAACTCATGATCAGTGTAGACCGGTCACCGTAGTACGTACATATTGCCATACTAAGTCCCCCAAATACTTTATTCGAGGTCATGAGGACTTCAAATGCAAGTACGGGTCGTCTTGCAACGTAATTACACAACAACGCAACCACAAGGCGAGCATGTGCATGAGCTGTCCACCATTCTAAACGTTTGCTTTTTCTTCTCTCTGAAGTGAAACTCTTCTTGCTTCATTCTTGTTTCTTCCATGTCACCGGAGTCTGACGCCTCTTCGCATATCCTACACGCTGCCCGCTTGCTCCTCGGGTGTGCACCCACTACCGACGCTGCCGATGGAGTTGTCGAGAAGTGGGGAAGATATGTGGTCGAGCTCCTGGTAAGGACATTCCCTGGTTGTCGTTCGATCGTTAACCTCTTCCGAACAAGGACGGTCTCAAAGCGAGACGACCCGAATTCCTTTCGCTGCCTGAAGTTATCTCTGTCATCGATCTTCTACAAGACATTGTTGATGCGCGACGCAACGTCGCTTGGCTAGTGTGGGGTGGCGACTGGCTCCCTGGAACTGTGATTGGGCAATGTCTCTCTCGGCTTCCTGCTGCTGTGAACGACTCTGTGCCGCCGCCGCCTACCAAGACGGTGAAAGCATTGCCTCAAGTGATGATTGTGAAGGCTGCTGTGCCAGCATCCGTATCCGTTGCAGCCCTTAACCCTGGACCTGAGGAAGAACTCGACGCGACTTGTAGGGTCAAGCGTACGGCTCCCAAGAAGGTGATATATTCTTCCTGTCCTGCCAGCCTCCCTTGACTGAATTCCATCAAGTCTTCTCTATCTAAATCTTCTCCATCCAAGTCACCCCCCTCTTGTGAGCCCCCTACTAAACGGGCTCGTTATACCACCTCTGTCTCTGTACCCAAGTCAATCAAGGGTAAGTCGCTGGTAGCTCAACTGGACTTGCATTCACTTCGTGAACCGCGAAAGGTATGTCAATGCGACTCTGATTGGTTTCGCCGCATTCCCTGACCAGTAATTGACCGTAACATTGCACTATACAGGTGCTCCACGAATGCGACTCGTGCGAAAGTAGAAAGAAACTTTGCCTGACGGTAATGAAGAAAGGCGTGATCCTGGACCGCTGCGCGCAATGCATTATCGATCATAAAAGATGCGAGTGGAAACAGGGATACCTCCAAGAGAACCAGGGTAAATCATCATTGAATGGACAGTTGCATTCGCTAAATAGCTCCTCCTTGTCCGATAGCGTATCACGAGGAACCTGGCTCATTCTATGACCCAGTCGGCACTGCAGAACTGTCACAAGTGGCTGCGTCAGCATCCACATCTGCACCAGCGACCAGATCTGTACCAGCGACAAAATCTGTGCCTGCGCCTACTATGACACCTGTGCATATTGACATCCCTGACCATGAACCTACCACATCCACGATCCGTCTACCTTGTGGTCCAAAGTCTGCCATCAAACGACGAGTTTCTGGGCTGCATACTCACACTTCTCCACCTCCACCTCCTTCTGGCATACCAACTCTACCTACACCAGCTCTTTCCACTTCGCCTGTTGCTCCAACTCCACTTTCTATCCCTTTTCCACCTGTGAATAACACGGTGATTCTCGAGTCTGAAATGACTGCGGGTGCAGGCGATTCCCCGCTTGGTAGTGGTGACGAGACTCTCGAGGCTATTGTGGGTTGGAATCCACGCATTGCGGAACTACTACGAAGCAGTTATCAAGCTTCCTGTGAGAGAAGACAGAGGATACGTGTCAATGAAGGGCCAGGGGAAGAAAGCATATGAGGTCATGGCAGCTCCTCATTTTCTTTGATCAGTCACGTTATATACTTGTTAGATCATCGACGATGACATCTTGCTGCTAGTAACTCTTAAACCATTCGTCTTTTAAGGTGCTGTTGGTATGATGGTCGGCGGTAGAATCATTTAACTTAAATGATGCCGGGATGTATACCCCAGGATTTGGTGTTGAGGCCATTTAAATTCCCCGGTCGTCTCCATTATATTTGTATCATGACCCAAGTCAGTGCTCTAGGGTGGGGGTGCAGATATAAGAAAAAAATAATTAGTTTAAAAGCTAGTGTGGGTCTCAGGATGCGAATTC
The DNA here is from genome assembly GCA_002995095.1 of Rhizopogon sp. AM-2018a. NCBI lineage: Eukaryota > Fungi > Basidiomycota > Agaricomycetes > Boletales > Rhizopogonaceae > Rhizopogon > Rhizopogon sp. AM-2018a. The sequence goes on along the minus strand of PVYJ01005018.1, from coordinate 13,762 downwards.
CTCATCTGGGTATGACGCCGAAATCAGTGTGAAAGGATGAAGATAACGATCAGGCATTACGATTCCCGACCGTCATCTTTATCTTTATCCTTCACTTTGAATTCTGGCCCGACTCAACTGTAACAAGTAGAACTTCAGTCTTCGGCACTGTTTCCAAGTCACTCATAATGCCGGCAAATTGAGGCCATCCAATGCCTTTTAAGGCATGCCAGGTAAACTTAGTTTTTTCCGACAGTCTTCACAGTGCACACCTTCCCAATTTCTGTGTCTCGATATCCCACACCTAAAGATTGGCCACTGAATTCAGTGCAAGCTTCTCCGAGTCTTGCGAGAATCGAACTAGTGCACATACCCACTGGCATGCACACCCAGGCTCAACCATCAGATGGACCTGGGTCTTCAAGCTTCAAGTCGAATGGACCAACCGGGACTGTGAGTTTTCCCAACGTCCAGACATCGAAATTCAGCTGAGATCTAACATTGAAATTCGAACAGTCAAGCCTGCAAGCGAAATTAAGGACAATGTCGAGCGAAACCACGAACACTTCTCCGCTCGTTTCCGTCAAAGAACTTCGGGCAGGAGCGGACAACATAATAAAGAAGAAGCGAATGTCTTCCTTCTATTTGATCTGCCTATGGTGAGACTCTTCTTGGACGCAGCAGGCATCTAAGGGTGGCTACTACGAACGACCTTGGGCTCGTACTAACTGTAAGGTTCCGCCACGTGAATCTCACAACGATCAATCACGTAAACAAGATACGCGCGGTTCCTCTACGTATACCATCTCCTCCGGCGTGAGCTCAATCCCCTTGACAATACTCTCCTGCAACCTCTGAACCGAGTTAACACCCACGATCGGGCTCTCCGCCTTAGGTCCAACCCAAGCTAACGCAATCTGGCTCATCTTGCAGTCCTTCTTTGCAAGTTCCTCTACGCGGTTGATGATAGTCGTATCTCCACCGTCTAGCGTTTTCTCAAAGGGTTTTTTTCGGTGGAGTCCATGTGCGTGGTCTCGATGCCTATGAGACGTGCGAGGACTCTACAAACCAGAGTGAAATAGGGTATCACTCCGATACCGTTGTAATTACAGTAAGTGAGCATCTCGCGCTCCTACATAAAGCATCGTTCAGTTCAACTGGAGATCTTGAACGTGAACGTGGATTTTATAGACGTACCTCCTTGCGGTAGATTAGTGAGTATTCGTCCTGCATACTCACGAACTTCGTCCAGCCATTCTTAGCGGACACTTCATTTAACATGGCAAACTGCCAGCAGCGCATGGAACTGGCGCCGATATAGTGCACTTTACCGCTCTCTACCAGGTTGTGGAGGGCCTTCATAGTCTCCTCGGGTGTTACCGAAGGGTCGAAGCGGTGGATCTGCAAAAGATCCACTCTCGAGACGTGCAAGGGACGCATTGACGGCATTGAAGATCGAGGCGCGTGACAAACCAGACTTGTTAACGTACTCGGGTAGCTGGTCGAGACCAGGTTCGAAGAACGACCAGATGGAGGGATCATGGGCGACAGTACTATGGCACTTTGAGGCAATGATGATCTGGTAGCAAGGAATGTTGTACTGTGGAATTTTGTTCGTCAACAGTGTGAAATGATGAAGATAACGATCAGACATTACCGTGACAATTCCTGACCGTCATTTTTGTCCTTCACTTTGAATTCTGACCAGCAAGCGTTGCACAAAAACAACATCTATGGAATTACATATATCAGTTGAAATACGGCGTTACCCGATTCAACTATTATCCTTACTTGAAAGCTTTGACCAGGCCAGTCAGACAGTCAGACCTCAACATATGTAATTATATAATAAGGTGAGCAGCATAGTGATGTATTTCGAAGTATCCAGAATTCGAGATGTTCTTTTTCTTCTCTCCCTCGCCCGCTCCGTATCCGAAGTGCGATTTCCCTCTATCGACCATGCCCTCTGACGCCTGCTGGAACATTCTGCACGCGGCCCGTTTACTCCTCGAGGGTGCACCCGCTGCCGATGCTACCGATGCTGTTATCGAAAAATGGGGAAGATATGTCGTCAAGCTCCTGGTATTGAACGCCATTGTCTCCGTCGCTATTTGATTGCTGACCTCTTCCAAGAATGGTCTCAAAGCGAGACAACCCGAATTCCTGTCGCTGCCTGAAGTCGTCTCTGTTATTGGTCTTCTTCAAGATCTTGCCGATGGGCGACTCAGGGTCTCCTGGCTGGCGTGGGGCGGTGACTGGCTCCCTGGAACCGTGATAGAACAATGCCTTTCTCAGCTTCCTGCTGCTGCTGCGCAATCGCCTGTATCCCTTGCAGCTCTTAAGCACGAGGAAGAACTTGACGCGACTTGTAGGGTCAAGCGTATACGTAAGGCTCCCAAGGTGACATCGTCTTTTCCCTGTCTCACTGGCTTGCCCTTGACTGATCTCCGTCCAAGATATTTTCCCCCTGCGAGCCCCCTACGAAACGAGCTCGTTATACCACCTCTGTCCCTCCACTCAGGCCAACCAAGGGTTGGTCTCTGGTAGATAAGGTGGACAAGCACTCACTTAGTGAAACGCGAAAGGTATGTCAATGTGGCTCTGCTTTTCTTCTTTTTGCCGCGTTTCCTGACTGGTGATTGACCGTAACATTGCGCTACACAGGTGCTCCACGAATGCGAGTTGTGCGAAAGTAAAAAGAGACTTTGTCTGACGGTAACAAAGAAAGGCGTGGTCCAGAATTGTTGCGCAGAATGTATTTCCCGTCACAAAAGATGTGATTGGAAGGGACACCTTGACGTGAACCTAGGTAAGTCATTATTGAATTGGTATAGTGCATTCTTTAAACAGCCTTTTGTTCAATAGCGTATCGTCAAGACCCTAGCTCATTCTACGCCTTACTCGATCCTGCAGGAGGAGCTGCATCATCCACCACATCTGTGTCGGTGCCTGCCTTGACTCCTGCGTATCCTCGGTCTGTCTTTGACACTCTTGACCATCCCGTGATGGCGGTGATCCATCCACCTCATGGTCAAAAATCTGCTATTAATCCACAACTCCCCGGACTGCATACTCGCGCTTCTCTACCCCGACCTACATCACCTCTGTTCGATCCTCCTGTTTCTCCTGTTTCTGCAACTTCGCTTTCTCTCGCTTTCCCTCCCGCGAATGATTCGGCTATTCTCGACTCTGGGATAACTATGCGCACAGGCGATGCCCAGCCTGTTAAAGATGAAGGGACTCTCAATGTTCCTCCGCGTCCATCCTTTACCTCTTTGGTTGTGGATGCAGCAGGGACAGACATAGCCGACAAGGCACGCAGCATGCGCTACAAGGCAATAATCGAGTCTCTCCGTGCAGTGCCAAAGATCAAGGCAGAAGTGAATGAAGTGCTAGGGAAATGAAGCATACAATTTCCTGGCAGCTCATCGTTTTCTTGAACCGCACATGTGTTGACTTGTAACATACCATACTTGTTTTGTAACTTCTCATGAGCACATATACATACAGTACAATTCCCTAATATATGTATGGTTTGCAGCGTAGGAGGAAATATATTTTAGGCGAAGACGTATCCAATACGCTGTCGAGGTAACAATTATGTCAGGTATA
>PVYJ01005013.1:1864-11908 GCA_002995095.1 Rhizopogon sp. AM-2018a | reverse complement strand
AAACAACCCACATAAATACTATCAAGTATAAAAGATTACACATGTGGAATGAGCATAGTAGGCGAGTGATTGAAAGACCCATGCCGTGCCCGACTTGCGTTGCGCATCACCAATGCCTGTTGTTTCCTCGAGTGAGCACAATTCTGCCAATAACGTGAAACTGAGACTCGCCTCTTGAGCTCGTATCAGTATTATCGGAAGGTAGTAAGTTGCTTTTTGCGGCGGTAGCCGCAGTCGCAGGCATCGGCACATTAGATATACATGACGCCCAATATTACAGCGCCAGGAGACGTGTAGCCCGCTCGATACGTGTCATGTAACCTGTCGTTTTCCCGCTGTTCCAAACTCGCACAAGCGTGAATTTGGAACCGCTGGAACGCCACCAGGCCTCGTGGGGATGTAGGTACTAGGAATTGCTCATAGCATGAGCGAATGTCTATGCACTAGGTGCCGTTGCCTCCTCGTCGTTGCCATGAAAGCGTCAGTCCATCTTTGTTATATCGTTCCGTCGACTATGCTGATTTTGCTTTCAAAGGAACAAGTTGTCAGGTTCTACAGCCATGCTCTGAGGTAACAGTGGTATAATCTTCCACAGTCACAACAGGATAACTTTGCTGGTGCTTCTTCGTCTTCGTTTGTCAAGGAATTGCGGGAGCTTGAAGGGTGGCGTTAGCGTTCAGGTTGCCTCTGTTATGTAAGATAATCGTGAATAGGTAAATGTCATTATGAAATGAAATGATTCTCTGTCACATAGCGCTATGAGAGAGATCATCTACATCCAAGCAGGCTCATTCGCAAATTACACTGGAACTCATTTTTGGAATACGCAGGAGAGCTATTTTACTTATGATGATGAGGACGAACCCATCGTAAATCACGACCTTTCGTTCGAAGAGGGAAGAAGTCCTCAGGTACGCCGCATGTGTCTTGTTTCTAAGTGAGACCCTCAAGTTGATCTATGCCGCGTTGTACCTCCCTAGAATCAGCCCACACTTTGCCCACGCCTGCTGGCGTTCGACCATAAGTGTACGCCTTCATTGGTGAATCCACATCCTCCTGTCTAAGCCGCTTCTGAACAGCACATTTCGGAACGCTTGCAAAAACGAACGAAGCTGATATAGCTACCAATGCTTCACTTGATACGACCTGGTGAGCAGCGATGTATCGGCTGTTATGTGGTTATTGACTGATAATCTACAGGAGAGGAGCTGTGTCTCGTGAGACACAAGATCCGATTCCCCAAAGTGAATATCACGCTCGTCTCGAATCCAACATGGAAGAAGGGGATGATCTGGAACACCAGGACCCAAAGATTAGATATTGGTCAGACTATAGTCGTGTTTACCTCGATCAAAAATCCATACAAGCCATCCCGGACGCATTGGAAAGTACTGAGGCTGAATGGAGCATTGGTCAAGGGCTCTTCCGGCGTCATGACGAGGTACTTGTGGTTTTCCCTCGCCTTACTTCATCTGAAATAATCATGCAGGAAACAGAGCTCATGGATGGGGCATTTCGTCTCCTCGTAGAGAACTGCGATAACTTCCAGGTAGAGTCGATTTCATATGATTACTGACCATCTGCTAAGTCACCGCCGATTACAGGGATTGCAAATGATGCATGATACAGCCACATTTGGAGGTTTTTCGCATGCTTTCATGACTTCCTTTCGCGACGAGTTTCTGAAGGCTTCTGTGCTGAACTTTAGCTTCCTTTCGGGCGCAGATCCGAACCACACTGGCATTGACAATGTGAGTGGGTGCTCTTCCTGTAGAGCACGTGCCAATATTTGAATGTAGTCTTTCGGCACGAAAAGACTCGTCAACGATGCATTGTGCTTGCAGAGCCTCCATCAACTCTCGGACATCGCCTTCCCCATATTACATCCATCCCGATGGTCGACCTTGGAAAGTGCTTTATCACAGGAACTTGCTTATGATGTTCGTCTGCCACAGAACTCTACATTCAGTTACCTGACTGGATAAGGCAGAGAAATAATTTGTATCACACTTCCGCAGTTGTCTCATCTCTGGTGGAGACCGCGACGCTCCCCTTGAGGTATGGTGTTCTCTTTGAAGCAGGCGATGAGCATACCACCCAATAATTCTCCCCCGTAGGCTAAAAGACAGTCAGGATGACATCGCAACGATTGCTGATCATTTGAACTGGCGGAAGTCTTCTCGGTTCGGACAACTGGGAGGCATAGTTTCACTACCTGTTCCTGCAACAACGTCCATGTTCACTAATCTGCACTGCAACTTATCAACTGGTGTGCCAAACACGGTGAGGATTCTACCAGTGCTTTGATTGCGCAAAATCTGATAAAGCGAGAACCAATCTACTAGGACGACCATGCAGTCTTTGCGAGGCGAAACGTAACACGAGGATTATTACATCAGGATCTGACAACATTCAATGCATGGTGTGATATGTCCTTACTAAGAGAACCTTTGGTTTCCAGGTAATGGCTAGCGGCTCAGTTGCGTAATGTACATCCAAACTCACTTCATATGTTCAGTATCCATGCACCTGCTTGTCCCGTGCCAACGTCTTTCCCGTCAATATTTCGCCACACGAGGCCGAGGTCATTGAGGATGACTTCATCTCTTCTCACAGCCCCTTCGACATCGATCCAGCTCATGGGTTATGCTAGATTTGTGGAACAGACTGCAAGGACGCGGAGGAGTGATGGAGCGCTTATGAGCATGGGCCTAGAGAGCGATGACGTCAAGGAGCTTGTCACTGCGTTGTGGGAGATCGTCGATGGCTATGGGCATGAGGGAGAAGACCTAGTTGCAAGTGACAAGATTGACGAAGGGGATGACTAAAATATTTGTGTATTCGAAGACGAGAGACAAAAGCAACTGAGGTATCAGATTGCATGTAAATATAGGTGATCATGATGAGCCTTTGTCGCCGAGTCGAGGTACTGTTAAGAATGGCAGGGAGCGAGCGACATGACGACGGGCGAAAGGCTCAATTTTCTACACTAAAACATGCGTACTTGACCGTACCATATGATTAAGTAAGCTAACTGACTAACGCGAGTTCATATTTCCAACAGGTACTGTGCCATTTCGCTAGGGTCAGGTCAACGTTCTCGTACACCTCGGGATACTAAAAGACTACTAATCGAGGACTCGGATGTACGGAGTTCCTTGACACAACCCTAACAGTCAGTACACTCGTTAGCGAACTACAAAGTACCCGAACATATGTTGATTTGCGCGGCACTCTCTGTGGAACGGAACGCGACATGGATGACGATTACGGATGTGTGGGTTATAAACTAGACACTTGGGTAGGTAGTGTGTATATAGGGGGATACCTCGTGTACTACATGCGGTCAACACGAGTACGTTCGATCAAAATATTTCAACACTCTCGTACCCGATGACAGAGTCAAACATAGCGAGTTCCCCTATAATAATCGTCAGGTTCGCCGAGGTTGGCCTCACCCCAGTGATCCTATTCCAGAATGTTTACTAAGTCCTACGATCCTCTTTCGTTGATCAATCATAAAACTGTTTATGTATATAGGGGAACTGTGAAATGTGGGAATGGGAGAACGAGCACTCTTGGCACCACTTACGAAAGGGTCCAAATTGGTGCTCCTTCGAGCTCAATGCGACGAACAGGTTCAGTGACTGAGTTTCTCGCCCTGGTTCAAGTTTCACAGGTCCATCACACATTAAAAACTCACGGCCTGTCAGAGGGACTGCAGATTCAGGCAATATTTGCGCTGCCCATTGCTGACATCTCATACTTCATATTTCCTTCGGTCTTCCATGGTGCCTCAACCTGTGGACGTTTGACCTCACCAGATGAACCCTGGATTTGGACAAAAAATTCCGCAGATCGTGTCATATCTGTGATAGATTTCCCTGGCTCTATTTTTGTCATATCTGCTTGGATATTTTGCATGAATTATCCCTCCTATGTGAGTAGTTTGATGCGATGTCAGGAGATGGACGATCTGTTCCATGGTTATCGTGGAGCTCACAGAATTCCCCCCGCTTCCCGCGAGAGTCGCTCGAATTTGGAGTGGGAGGATCTCGGTAGTTCGGGAACCTACAACATCCAAAGGCTCCATTTACTTGCAGCAGCCTGAAAACGTACCTCCCTTATGTGGAGGTTAACCACCTCTGGCGTCTGCGCGGATATTTCCGAAAGAGCATCACACGCGGCAGACTTGCAACCAGGGTCTCATTCCACGATAAGTTGTGTTCATTGTTCACGGACGAACAGGTAGGTAACGACTATCTTCATTCATCTATGGTCGACCGTCTACTAGTACCTAGTGGAGAGGTCATGTAGCTCAACTTATTGAAATTGAGACTGCCGGCTTCGACTCAATCTACGAGGCTACTGGGTGTGTGATAAACCAAAAAGAAAGGGCCTTGCTGGGAATCGAACCCAGGCCACTTGCAATTGTGAACTACCCAAAGCAAGTATCGTACCTCTAGACTACAAGGCCACATAAATCAATGCGTAATAGCAATGAGCCCTCCCAGTTGGGACGGTTCCGGCTAATATAGTTATCCGAGTCTCTTGTCCCTGACTTGCACGGTTTAGTGCACTGCTCTCCCAGAGCCACCAACTTGAACATGAACATGGGCCAATTCATGGGCAGACCTTCCGCCAATATATTCAGGATGGAACTGGCACCCGAACTTTGGCTGTCAATATTCGACCATCTTCCTCCGAGATCCCTTCACGATGTTACCCTTACTTGCCACTCCTTCCGTCGTCTCGCACAACCTCTGTTATTTCGCTCACTGACATTCTGTCCCTACTCTGTGGACATGGACAACCAGCGCTTCATTCCACGACTGGAAACTATAGAGCATACAAAGCAACGCATACAGTTTTGCTCCTCATCACGCATCGCTCATGCCGTTCGCGAATGTAAACTGTACCCCCGATATATTGTTGGTGCTGTGCACAGCGATATTGCATCTGATGTGCTTCTAGATACACTGCTCGATGCTCTGCCACACTTCGTCAATCTCCGATCTCTGTTTCTTATGTTCGTCGACCTCACCCAGTCACAAGTGTTAAAACTGTGCGCCTTACGAAATATTGGGAACCTTTTGTTGGGTAACTGCGCTGTGGAACATGTCAAGTCATCGCCACCTTCCAAATTGCGGGTCGTTGACTTGACTATCGTCTGCGATAACCACTCCCGGGTGATGGAGAGCGGTCATGGACTATCTGTGTTCTCGCCTGACCACCTTCGTTCGGTTTCCATAATCAACCCAACTGTGGCGTCATATTTCCTCGACAACTTCCTAGGAAATGCACCACATGGCCTCCTGCAGCTCCGAAGCCTCACATTGCCTTGCGAGGTGGAGGTCGTGCACGCTTTTAGTCGGTTACTTCCTCTTATCCCCGAGCTAGTCGATCTCAAGTTTTGTCATCTTCGCCCATCTACAACCCAACCCCACATACCCATAGAAGTTACCCTCGCTACGTTTTGTCCTCCTATCAAACCACTCTCGAAATACCAAGGTCCTCGTCAACTTTTACCCTACTTCGTTCGCCCTGGCGCGCTCGAGCATCTTAGTTTGTGGAGTGCATTTCCCGTGATGAGTGACGGTTCCATGGACTCCATGGAACTGCATGGCGCACTTGTAGGAGGCAATCATCTCGTGAGCGCATGCAACCAGGAGATCCTCAGGACTGTGCAGAAGCTGGAGCTGAGCGTGACACACGTCAATGCCCTCGTGCTTGACGCTGTGTGTGCTCGCTTTCCCGTATTGCGATCGTTATACGTGTATGTAGGAAGTTCTTACATGCAAGCATGGAATACCGAGGTGCGTCCGAAGTTGCTCCTTCTCGTTGCAAAGGCTAATCTGTGTGTTTAGATGATATTGGATGCCCTGTTGACTCTCCCCCTTCCATCGACCATCCAGCGCTTGCGACTGTCCGCGCACTCTGTCACTGTCCCACTCGCACGACCGGCGACAGATTATACCGAAGACCGTCTTGCAAGGCGTAAACGTGATCTTCAGGTAAAATATCCTAATTTATCTTTCATTTCTCTGGATGAAATGGACGTCAACTTGACGTGGGATGGTGGTAGAAAACAGATACCAACGTGATACCCTAGATCCGAAGATTTTCTAATGTATACCATTTATTTAATCTACCTGTTTCTAGCCATGCATCTGTCCCTTTGTTCCTTCGCGTTCGGACACAGATATTTTTCTTACTAAAATTCAGATATCTTCGTCACTACGGCTACTATATCACCGTTATCAGTTAAACATTAACTGAAACATTGGTAGCTATATCAGTTTCGTTCGTTTTTGATACCACCCCGAAGTTGCCGCTGATGTGCAGCTCAGACGCGAAGATAGCGATTTACAGACGAAAGCATACAGGTGTTTCTAGTGGACATAACGTATTCAGAATGCTCGTTTGCTCACTTACCTCAGAAGTACGCCTTAGACTGGAGCAAAATCAGTATCGAGGATGACATTTACCTAGACGACTAAGTAGTAGCACATTCAGGGGCCATCAGGACACCTAGGACGACTGCAAGGCCGCTGCGCATCACGTTGCGAACTAGACTAATTCGCTTTGCGCGGGCCCCTTCACGTCTGACCTTGAGCCTCCTCCCGTCAAATTAGCATCTGCTGAAATAACATGAGGGCAACAAGGCACAAAAGATAAGAAGTAAACGAAATAGGAATGACCCTTTGTATCTTTTGCGCACAATGCATCTGTTTTGTGAACGTAAATGTTTGCGATGTCCTTGTAAGCGATGTTACAAGAGTACATTCAAGTTGCCCGTGCAATCTAATATCTATTATAGGGTGTGTCAACACCTCGCAACCTCTATGTTTGCGCGCCTGTAAAATAATATCTGTAGTTTCGTGTTGATGTTGTAACTTCACAGTGCAAAGCGGGCCTATCCAGTGCTCAGCTTTAATGACGTCAATGGAATAAATAGGATGCCACTTGCTCGAAAGTAGCTTCCCTTTAGCTGCGTCATTGGGACAGTGGCCAAGAACATGCCGATTACAAGCCTGCATAGATCGTTAGGATAGTAAAGCGTGATGAGCAATAGTACATGCGCTGCTTCAACACCAAACACCACTAATGCTCCAAATTTTGTAGCCCATGGAACTTGGAAGTATGCGACTGCGAAGCCTAGATCACGTCCGTGAAACACAGATCCAAGACTGGCATCGGACGGCATTAATACTTACCACCCATTGATATCGCAAAGTTTATGAGAGCACAAACTTCGCCCTGAAATAAGGAGAATGTACGTCACTGAACCGCATATAAGTACGCGCGTCCCTTACTGCCTTGTTAGGAAAGCAGTCATTGCAGTATGCATCTGATATTTTGAATTATCAAGCGAGACTCCAGAGTAATAGATCCGAATCCGAAACTCACAAACTGCAGCAGTATTTAGGGCGAGTGCAACAACTGCAATGCCCCATCCCAGGAAGAGTACCGCTTTGTTGAGATATTGTATTCCAGCACCCATCATCAAAAAGCCGCAGATATAGAGCGGCATGGCGACATAACATGTCCTCCATAAACTCTCAGTTCTAGTAGAATATCCATGAGTGAATTTACATACCACAGGCGACTCTCAGCCACGAAGAAACCATTATTTCTGCGAATACTCAGATTCATGATGAAGTCATTCATATAACGTCCGATCAACTCCCCAATAAATATGGCGATCTGGAAATCGAAGCTGAATACACCAACCACGGACATTAGTAGAACGAAAAACTTACGATGGGAGTTGCGTAGGATGCAGCTACGGTGTATTGATTGAAACCAAATCCGACCGGAGGAGGAGTCCCCAGAAAGACAACATTTGTTGTCTACTGTAGTTAATAAGCCGTGCCGCAAGTTGATATGAACCACTCACGTTCACACCGATGAGGAACCCGAAAACAAAAGTCTGTTGAAAAAAATCAGCACGTGGGATATGTGATATAAACGGTTGGGAGCTTGACATAGCTCACCTCGAACAGAACTACGAAGAAAAATTGAGGACGCCAAACCACATCCAAGGATGCCCAAACCACGTCAGACCATCGTGGTCTATATCTTGCCATCTTGTGCCCAGTAATTCCGATCAAGGTTTCAAACCGATAGCAAAGTCCCGTGGAAGTCCGCGATGGCATTGATACACTCAGGTGGCGCTCATACATCCTGGTTCATGGTCAATGTCAGCATCCACAAAAGAAAGTTAAACGCACGTTTCATGCATGAAAAATGCAATGAGTAATAACACGAGTACACTGTACATACATCCTATGCCATATGCCCACCTCCAGCTATCCAATTATCAACACATTTTATTCATCCAGAAAGCTTCCGACTTACCTCATATGCGCTACAAGAAAACCAAATGCAAAAGGCGATATGAAAGGCGATCTATAATATCATGAGTAACGTCTCTCTCGTTCAAGCTATCCATGTTCTGACATAAGGAAACCCGAAGTCCATATATTCAGTTTTCTTGCTTGTAGATGAAAGGGGAAGATATCCGTCACGACATAGAGACCCTTGCAAGTTTGGTAAATGTCAGAACCATCACGAAAAATGTTGGAATCATACTATCACTTGAGGACAAATTCTGCAATTGTATTCAGCTTATCAAAATCATGAATAACACCGTAACATACCCAAAGAACGCAGTCAGGCAACGCATCCCTTCCAACAGTTAGCATTTGACCGATAACCACATAAATAGGAATCCCGAGTCGTATTTACCTGCAAACGTAGCTAGATTCGGTGCGAATGTGTCGCCAACCAAAAACGCAAATGCAAAAAGCTAGGCTTAAAAGTTTAGTGCCTCATCGGCGAGTACATGGGATATATACCTGACTCCAGAACAACACTGGAAGTCGACCGTAGCGTCTCGCGAGCATGACCCAGAAAAGACCTCCCCAACCTGGATAACAGATGAGACGACATTGTGCTCGCTGTAAAAAGTGATCTTACCAAGAAGGAAGATGCTCCAGCTTTAATGCGTTGTCAATAACTGTGTGCAACAAAAGAAACTCTACGTACTTCGACGTTAAATCATTGATGACACCAGTAGTCGTGTCGTAAGTTTGAGCGAGCCCGAATATCGCTGCGATTCCTGCCCACACAGCATGTCAGAGTGGCAATAATACTTAGCTAGGTGGGTACCAATTCCGGAGTCGAAATCAGGTACCATGGAAGACATGGTCAAGATGATTAGGTGCATATTCTTATGAAAATCAGCCCACTACAATAGAACGGTCCAATATCAGTGTAAAGGGATATTTTTAGCGAGAAGCAATAAACATTTTGTGGATCGTTGGGGTCGTCGGCGGGTTGGGGCCAGAGAACCTTCGACCCATCAGCACTGAGCTTGAGCCTGGAGGCCATTACATCCCCGAACTGAATTTTTGCCTGCCTAGTAATTACGGATGAGTCAGTAGTGACAGTAGACTCAGAATAGTAATCAACTAGTACACACTCCGGGTCAACTACAAGACGGCCAGCAGCCTCTTCATAATAAGCAATGAGATCCACTTCCTTGCTGACTGCGACTTCAACAGAGATATTAGGCATGGGAAGCGAATGAGTTAAAAAGCAATTCATCAGGTATCGCTTCCTAAACCCCACTTAAAGGGAGAACTCACAGTTCCGACCCGAGAAAGTATTCTTGATCACTGGCCATCCGAGTACTATGAAGTAGTATGAAATTCGTTGCACGGTTAGTGGGCCGGAATTCTCCTTCTAGTCACAGTTCATTAACGTGGAGAATCACCAGTGGTAGGCTCCGTGCTGACGAACGGCTCGCAAGAACTTCTGTGGTTCCGTCACCACGGATGGTTCCTCAGCGATGTCACGGTGTTGCATAGAACTTGATGCAACTTCCCGGAACGGCAAGCCGTGGCGTTGTCGGTTTTTGCCAACTTACTCTGCTGACAAAGAAGACAAAATGCGCCATGTATAAATTATAATTGATGGTTTGAATTCAAGGGCCAGCGCATTATTAAGAAAGAACGAGTGCCACCGACTGTCTTCCTG
>PVYJ01005001.1:14684-27105 GCA_002995095.1 Rhizopogon sp. AM-2018a | reverse complement strand
AGAGCAGAAACGTGTGAGGAAGCTCTTGCGGCTGGTTGCGAACTCCTCTCCGATAAATATCGCCGTTTGGGAGGAGTGCTTTTACAGATGGAGCGCACTTTCAGAGTTCATCGTGCAGAATCAACTGGCCCAAGTAGCATGCTTCGATGACGCTCATCTGAGCAAGCAAGAGCAGGCAATGTCTCTCGAGGTACTTCATTTTCTAAACTATCGTTTGTCGCGTATACTGGTATTGATATTTATACAGGACAAGTTCATACAATGGAGAAACCTCACCTTGTTCCTGGCTGCTTTTGGTGGTGTGACCGTGCAAGAAAAGCATGAACCTGCTGCACTAGCCGCTGCGATTCCACCGGATTATTTACTCGATGAAATGCGTGTGTTGAGGGATCCGGCAGACCTCGTCACTATATTCGTCGAGTTCCTTACGGGGGCTCTTATTGACGACGTTGTCCGCGTTCGCGAAGTTGCGCGAGAAGCTCTTGGCTCGGAACTCAGCCCACGTCTCTTTTCGAAGCTGTTCAAACATCTTGACGAGTGAGTGCTCTTTTCAGAATGATCATCTTGCAACTCTGACGAAGAGACTCTTGTCAGGATCACGCGGAACATTACAGATGGAGCGGGTTTGGAGTTCAAGGATGAATACGGCCTGTTTTTGGATCAGGTGCGAGTTCATTCATGACTATCGAATGGCATGCAGGGGTTCATTATTTGCAGTTGATTTCGGTCTTGAAATCGCTTGTCGAGAACGCACAAATGCCGCCTGATGAAGCTCTAAGCATCGATCTTGGGTCAATCCTGCATGTCCTTGTTCAATTTATTTCGCGGTTCAGTGATCCGGTTTCGTATCGGATAAGGGTCAAGTTTTGCGCGCTCTGTGATAGTATCTGCGATCGCACCGATACTTTGACCTTTCGCAAGGACGACCTATCGCGTAATCGTATCGTCGATATCGTGATGGATTGGTTCAAGGACCCATTGACGGTATGTCCATCCAGCTCTGGATTAAAAGTAGTCTCTCATCAGTTATATCACAGAACAATGACCCCGATGCTGTTCAATTCCAGTATGAGTTGAATGTGGCCTCTCTTCGCACAGTCGTAAAACTCCTAGAGCGCTTGAAACTCCAGCTGATGGAGAACAATTCCAATGATGGCGATGATTCCGGTCACGCGGTTTCACGCTTGTTCATACGATACTCGCATGTTTTGATGAGAGCTTTGGACATTTGTCGGCCTGAGGCGCTAGTAAGCACTGATCAACGCTGTTGGTCCTGAAGCGATGCTAATAAAATCGAAGGCTTCCGATAGTAATTCCGATGTCCCTTCTCTGCAGAAGGTTAGTGCTATGATTATATAAATGGTTTATCGGTGGCTGACATTGCGTTCAGAAAATGCAAGCTTCTCAGAGAGAAGCCGATGTTCGCGACATGGTCATCACAGGGCTTTCGCACCTGGTGATCTCAAACTCTGAGAATGCTGTCAAGCATTGCATTGCAACTGCGTATGATAGCGACATCAGGAAGCGAACTATTTTCGTCCACGTTTTTGCTCGAGTGCTTGGACAGGGCACCAAGTTTGAGGCTCAAGGAAATCCGGAATTGCAAGCTCGGCGAAATCAATTGCGGGAGGTGCGTTCGCATTCCTTCCCCTCCTTCTGAGCAAAGGTTAAGGTTCACTTGCATACAGCTTGTCAAAGGATCAGACGTAGGGCTAACCTCTATAGTACCATGATCATTATTAACGCACTTGATAGATGGTCCTTGCGATGGTAATTTGCGAGTGCTGCCCTGCTAATGAGGTCGACATGATGATTTCTGTGCTCATGAACATCTTTGATACGAGAGCTTCCTTGATTGGTTTGTTGAAGACCATGATCGATCGAGAAATCGCTCACACTAGTAAATCGATCTCCATCGCTTCGAAACCAACCACTCACGGAGTTACACAGCTAGCGACGCGGATCTTTTCCGAGGAAATTCAACTTGCACTCGATTCCTCTCTGCATTTGCGCGGATACATGGGTACAATTATTTGAGGGGTCTGATCGTCCCTCTCATCAAGAATATGATATCCATGCCCCTGGGTCATGCATATGATCTAGACCCTGCCAAGGCTGGTGCAGACAAGCTCGAACAGAATCAGAGGAATGTCGAGCTAGTTGCTTCGTCTTTCCTCGATATCATTAGTTCCTCCGTCCCTACCCTACCACCGTGCGTGATGACACAACCAACAACGCATCCGCTGTCTTCTTACCTTGCCTTCCTTCTAGGATGTTCCGAGAAGTTTGCGCTCATCTTGCGAAATCAGTGTAAGTAGTATTCCCTTATCAAAGGGTGAAAGAGGGCTGATGAAATTTTAGCTACCAAGTCTGGCCGGAATCGAAGTTCGCCGCTCTTGGTGCATTTATATTTCTTCGGTCAGTACCCATGCATCTTAGCAAGCCAGGTCATACTAAATTATGGACAGATTCATTTCTCCAGCCATCGTTGCCCCCGAAATTGTTGATGTTGCGGTACCCAAAGATGATGGCGGAGTCATTCGCCGCGGTTTGATGGTGATAGCAAAGGTCATGCAAAACCTCGCGAACAACATCTTCTTCGGGAAGGAGGCCCACATGACTTGCTTGAACCCGTTCCTGACAGACAACATCACGAACGTCACGCGTTATCTGAGCGAAGTCAATGTTAGTCTAGCAATTCACTACTTATTCCATTTGCCTTACCATTAATAGAAATTCTCTGTCACTGCTGTTGACGAAGAAACCACCGAGTGGTTGGGTACGACAGCGGACGACACTGACACCATCGTTCTGCATCGCTTTTTGGACAAGCATGCCGACAAGATCGGAAAAGAGTTGCTCAGTTACGCCAAACTGAATGCCTCGGGAGAAGAAGACGCTTCGACTGCTAATGCAAAGCGCGCTTGGGACCACCTCTGCAATCTACTCGTCGAGCTTCAAGAAGTTCCCGAGGTTCCTCGTTTTTCGCAGCATCCTAGCTCTGAGCACCGGGAGTTTATTGACCTGATGAATCGCTGTGCCCACCGTAGCATTGAATCTGTCCGGAACATTTTTGTACCTGCGGATATTCCTCCCGTCAGTATTATGCATTCATTCTCCTCGTAGTCGCTGACACACTGACACAGGAATTCCCGGCTGTGTTCGTTCTGCGAGTATGCCTGATCGATGTCGAAGCTCTGGACATAGAGTTATTGATGTACCACAGCCTTAAGGTGCGCGAGATTGGTAACGTTCCACCGATATGCACTGAAAATGTTTGTATGATAGACATTGCTTTCGCCAGCTTATGAGAACCGGAAGTTTGAGGTCGTCTTGGATTGCACTTCGTTCACTTCGACATCAGAGATACCAGCACAATGGCTAACCACCTGCTCGCAACTCATTCCGATTGACATCCGACAACGTTTTCAGACTTCGTATATCCTCAACCCCAATTCGCTCACCCAGAAATATCTGAGGCGAATGTACAACATTTCGTCAGGTAAAGACGGTTTACTTTTCCCCAATGGACTTACGAACCTCTTTGTGTAGGAACCATGCTCTCTGGCGTGAGGGCCTGCTCGTCCGTGTCTGAACTCTTGCAGTATATCCCACAGGAGAGTCTTACAGCGCTTCAATATCCAAGTAAGTGTATCATGATCTGCATAGAAGCTTCTTTCTCATGTCGTTTCACCAGCCTCTTTGGAGCAGGAAGAAAGCACTGGTTATACGGAAGTCACGATGCGGCAAGCCCATGAGATGCGCATGCCAGTCACTATGGAAGTCGCAAAGACTCACGTCCGGGTTACTTCGGTATGGAATTTTCCCAACTACGAGGCAACAACTGAGTTTTCGCATTATAGATACGAGCAGCTGTCATCTCTCCGTACTTGACCTGCAAGTCGACAGAGATCATTTCTCTTGCGGATGTCAGCGATGCCTATAATGTATCCACTGGTCTCGATCCCTACGAATTCATCATCCGCAGAAGCAAGCAGGGTGTGACGTCGTATTTCTCTTCATCACAGCGCGATAACATCGTCAAGGTGAGAACTTGCTAGTCACTAAAATTGTTTCCTACAACTGACTCGTAATTTTCCAGTCCATTCGTACCGCCAAAAGCCAATTAAGGGACATCCGTGATCTCCGTGTGGATAGGTTCCCGAGATTCTCCAATATCTCGGCAACGCTACTCCATGTGGGCATGATGAGCATTGAATCGGAGGATGAGGGACTTCGGGGAGCCGCCTATGATCTTTTAGGTGCTCTCTGTTCATATCTGGACTACGATAAGAACCCCATCATTGCGTCGAAAGGTGAGTGACTTCCCGATTAATTTGTTACAAGCGTTCTTATTCGACACAGCGGGAATTATACCTGGAGACATATCTACTTTCATCGGCGGACTGAGCGACCGCCTGGCAGGTTTTGCACCGAAACTCACACTCGATTTCATTTCCGTCATATCTGCAGGCATGGACAAGGCTAGCGCCGCCCAACGTATCACCTGCTTGCAGTATATGAGTCCTTGGTTAAAGAACCTCCCACTATTCTGCAATCCGAGTCATTCGTTGTACGAGCACTCGGGAGCGAGATTGCGAGACTGCATTCGTTCATTGATTGATCTCACCATTTCTGATATGGAGGCAAGTTTAGACGCCTTTCAAAGTATTGAGTGCTGACGTGATTATAGATAAGCTCTATGGTCCACAAATATATCTGGGTGGAAGTCGGTCGTTTGGACTCCACTCTTGTCAATATAGTTCTCGAAGAGCTCATTCGTGCTGCATCCGACGGTGGTATTGGATCTCGAAGATGTGAGACCATCGCGAGGACTGCTTCTGCCTTGTCGTCCATCAATGTTAGGGGAAGAGTTTTTGCCAAGCTACGAAAAGTTCTTGGAAAAACTTCCCTCAAACCATCTAAGACACTGCCGGAGAATGTCCACTGGAACGAGATTGCCACCCTTGCTCGTTTCGCACTTGTAGCCAGCAACCACTCGAAACAGGCGGCATATGATCAGCTGTACATTCCCGACATCTTCCACATTGTTACACTCCTCGCGGGCACAGGACAGACGTTGATCCGCAAGTCGGTATATGGGGTGATCATGAACTTCCTTCAGTCTATGTACCTCGCACGAGCGGAGGAACCTAGTGGACCTGATTTGCGCCTTCTCATTGACGAGTTCATCAAAGTGGAGAACCTGCAACTGTTTGGTCTCACCCGCCAGTCGTGCACCGCCGAATATTCCAATTATGACCCTCCCAACGATAAGGCAGTGATTGACTCTCAAGAAGCCTTGACTCGTCTACTTGTACGAATGATGGAGGTGACGTCCGGATCAGGCGGTGAGTTCTATGTTTAGCATTGCGGATTACTCGTATTAATGATGTGCTAGGCTTGCTCAATGTCTGGCGCGCACGGTGGATGAGTCTAGCGACCTCAACTGCATTCCAGCTACCAGCGGTCATTAAGTCACGCGCCTTCCTTGTCGTTGGCACCCTTGCAACTTCCGATGTCGATGACGATCTAGTGTATCAGATGCTGGTGGCATTCAAGACCGCGTTGGGACAGTCCACGGAAGTCGACACCTTGGCAGTGGTTTGCATGCTTCGGTGTATTTGTAAAGTGGTGCCTTCCCTCCCCGAAGGTTCCCGATATCTCTGCCAACTTTTCTGGTTGGCTGTAGCTCTACTGCAATCGAGCTATACTGCGTTTTACGCAGATGCCGCTGAGCTCATGCGCGCGACCGTCGAGACGCTGGAATTACATGGTGCTTTTGAGGGTAGTTCAATTCCTAATGTATTACTGGATGGTCGCACTCCACTGGAAGATACTGTCTGCCAGCTTGACAATGTGCTCCGCCTCTCTTTTGACTCCAGTTTCTCCTTCGCACTCGCAGCCATTATCTTCAAGGGGGTCCGCCATAACCATCTCAAATCATCTGCTGAGCTCGTTCTGCGGAGTTTGCTATCGGTCACCTCACGGTGTGAGACCCAAAATGCACAAGGGCCCGCCTCGGGCCTGTGTTCAGATTCACTTGGCTACTTCATCGCCTTGCTCCCCTTCTCCACCACACATGAATCTTACGTGCAGCTCCTACAAGAATGTCAAGGAGAGGAGTTCTTACCAGCACGTAACACCTCTCATAAAAATGACTTCGTGCCTCGGGTTTCGGTCGAGTTGCTATCGTTAACAGATTGCATGTCGGCACTCCTCGCGGTGTCGTTTGCGTGCACGATGTTATCCACTGCGCAAGGCGACGATGCCGAGTCTGAAATCTTGTATAATTTGCTAGCTGACATCGGGGCTATGCACCCCGACTCAGTTTCAATGATGTGAGTCCTATTTATGTGGTTAGTTTCCTCGTGCTAATGGTAATTTATAGCTATGACACCCTGCAGGACAGGATAAAAGACACCTTCGCCAATTCTTCGAACGCTGCAATTATTAGAGCTGTATCGAGCATCTTCCGCAACGCACAGGAGCCGCTGCGCCTAGGAGCGATCCGCGCGGCATCTATGACCACGCTCAGCACGGTGGATGAAATCAGTCCGGCTCAAAGCATGAGGCAGAGATTGGACGAGCTGTGTATGGACGGCCTCACGACGAGCTTCCAGTTCTTGCCTCCCAATCGAAATCATTGGTCGAAGATTGCTGCTTGGATATCCGAGTTGGTACAAAAAATTGTCGGCTTGGATTAGGCTTTTAGCATGTTGGTTTCCTCATGGGGCTTCATGTAGAACATATCTTGTACTTCTAATTGGCATGTTTACGCAGTTAATACTTTACACAGCGATCAGAGCACTAGCTCTGCTAATGCCACATGACATAGGGTAACATAGGAAATATATCATTATTTTGTTGATCTGTTGGCGGCGTCTTGTATTTCTGCATTTCCGCTTCTCCATGCTCTCAAATCTAGATGCAGATCACACCTATAACGAGGTTTACCCAAGTTCAGACAGGTCTAGGGTTTTCCCACGGTACACAGTTAACGTTGTTGCTGCTTACTCGGAGGTTGCCATTCCGAGCACCTTGTTCATCTCCCCAATTGAATTCTGCATTTATATATATAACCGTCTTGCATTGGGACACGACCACCCACTCTTTACCCAACATCCAACCGACCGAGCTCGATATGCACGAGGATTCCACCTCGGACTATTGTCCCGCTACCCCGGACACAAGCAGCCTTCACCATGCTAGTGGTAATATCGACGACCTAACTCTAGCTTTGATGAATTTCTCTCAAGTACCACCCTTGGAGTCCCAGCAGAACTTATGTTGTTGCTGCGGTAGCGCCGAATGTAATGCAACAAAGAATTGGCTTGACCTGAAGGAGAAGCTCGAGAAACGGTTGCATCTCAGTGCAGGTATGTATACCCTGTGTAGTATCTGCGAGCGGTCACAAACACTTAATGCAGAGGTTGGCTCTGCCCTACTGCAGCGGCATGAGGCGTACGTCCGTCGACACGAGGTACGCGAAGCTTTGGTTGCAGCATGCCTCCGAGGCTAATTTCGTATTAGTCTGATATGCATACGCCACGCCAGACTTCGGAGGATCTCGAGGACGAGTCACCACAAGACGTGGATGTTGAAGTCGATTCACGTGTGGCCCAGCTGATCAATGATAATGCTATCCTGGAGAAGGTCAGAGTCTTCCTTGGGAAATGCGTAGTGTTGACTCTTTACTTCTAGCGATTAACGCAAGCATTATTGAATAGTGAAGTAGCTGAGGTATCACACAAGACTGTACTTCAAAATCTTGAGGAAGCTCGAGCGTCAGTGACGCGCCTGACTGCACATCAAGCACGCACTGTAGGGATTGATTCTCGACTAAGTGCTGCCCTGCAAGATAATGACGACCTGCGGCAAGAGCGAGATAGTCAAGCACATAGAGCAAAGTCTGCAGAAGCACGATTTGCAGCACTCAAGCACCGTACTGGTGGGAATCCTTCATTATCTCAAAATCATACTTCTTTGACACTTTGCTCATGATTCAGATAAACTACAAGCTGAAGTCCGTCGCCTACAAGCTGACCTTGAGCTTCGACGGTTGCAACGATTAGAATCGTCAGAATCTCTACTACAGGATGTCCGCTCCCGCTTGGAAAGTCTTCACCCGGTAAGGGCCGTTCATAAACGAAATGACACAATTTCTAATGTCCAACCCCAGCACTCTAGCTCAGTCATACCTGAGGACTCGGAAATTATGAAGGTGTTGGAGTCGTTAGTCTCTGACAATGAGATCCTCAAGGCCGATAATGAGGAGCTCCATACGCTTCTTACTGAGTCTAGAGAAGATCTTCAAGCGATACAATCACAAGTGGAAGAATATAATGTTGCTGCACCTCCAATACGAAGTTCGTGTTTTGCTATAAAAATTCAGTACTCGGCAACTTATGTCTTGCAAACAGTAGATACGCCTTCAAGGCATTCACGGACGGGAAGTGGTCCATCATCGTTCATCCGAGATTCGGTATGAGTATAAATATTCGTCATTTCGTATTCATTTACAATTGATTCAGCAGTTGAACTCTGCAAAACGTCCATCCAGCACAGAAGCAAGGGCTCGACGTACTTTTGTGAGTATATCTCCCCACATAAGTGCAGTCAAATTCTTATGTCATTCACAAGGAGCCGCTCACTCCTGAGACCGATCAACGTCCGCTTTCCCCAGCAGAGTCGATGATTCCCTCAGAAACAAAGTATACTAGTGTCAGTTATCTGCAACAACAATACCCACCTTCTCACTTTAGCTTCGATGTGGAAGAGCATGATCTCGATCAATCCAATGCGCTGCAAACAGACCGATGGTTAGGGTTGCACCCAATAACCCACCCGCATGCATCATCCTCTTCTCATGATGGCCGATCAGATTCTTCCTCTATGCTTGATGGTCAACCCACGCACCTTTCTGCCCTCCTGGAACGTGTGATGTCACTTCTGTCGCGCATGTCGCAGGCAGATGCGTTGACGTTGACTAACCGCCTGAAACGTCAGCATCTGCGTGGTGCGTACGTTAAGCACCTATCGCGCACGACAGTAAGCAATATCCTATCGGAGATCGCTCTGCTGCGTGAGCAGTACCACATGCTACTTGAGGATGAGAAGGCCACCGTCCTGTGCACCCGGAAGGATCTTCGTGGGCTGTTTAGGTTCTTCAAGGACGTGTTTGAGGAACTAGGTCAGCTGCGTGTCACGCTGAACGATGTTATTATAGAACCTTCTATTGCGCAGACGGTCAGTGATATGGCACTGGACCCCGCAAAGGCAGAGGCAATGGAGAGGGAGAGGAAGGCGTCTGGACCAGGATCAGGTTGGATGGCACCATTCTCGAAGCTGTTCGGTTCATCATTAACCGAGGCGAACACTCACCCCTCTCCTCTCACATACCCGAGATCTTTGAGTCGAGGTCGTGGAATCATTCGTCAGCCACGTCCAGTGCCAAAGCTGGCCCCTGCGCTCGCTGCATCAACTACAACAGTTAACGTCGAATTCTCGGGAGCCGGTGTTGGCAAGTCTGTCACGAGCACATCCTCCGCTGATGCTACAAATGACATTGGCCCAGTGTCTCTCGTTAATACTATTCCTCGCGTGCCTTCATCAGCGGGTTCAAATGTACGCAGCGTCATGGGCATCTTTGCGGGAGCACCCCACCCGGATGATGCCTCAGATCAATGGGTAGTTCTTCCCCGTGGACCTCGCCGTGCCCATTCCACATACTTCAAGTCGGTTGAGCCTTCGCAGAACGACGTCGCAACCACTGACGGATCTGCCGTGCGCAAGCACGGTAATTCGCAGCTTTCACGTGAGGTAGATGCCGTCATCGACACGAACGCTGATCGAGAACACGAGGAAGCAAACGACACCCCCGGACCCCTCCCAGAACGTACTCTGCGTCGGCGTGGCCTTTCAGACTCGTCTATCCGCTCGACGTACATGAGCCAGGCCGAGCACAGTGTACCTGCTGAGCCCAGTGGTCGTGGGTCAGTTTTGCAGACTCTCAGCAGGACTATGCGAAATTTCAGCATGGCTGCAAGCCAGACAGTCTCGGGCTCATTGACATCGCCACCCCCAACCAGTCGCATGTCAACAGGTACGGTGGTTGGCCCGCAGGAAGACCTTGACATTCCACACCCTCATCCTCGCAGAGCAGCTTCTCCAATGCTCTCCTCATTCATCCCAAACTTAGGCATAACGTCATGGGCTGTTGCCGGAGCCGCGCTAGAGAATACTCGCCCGAGGTCGCGAGCAATGTATTATGGTAGCGTCAGAGAAGAGTCCGTTATGCCCCGGCCGTGGGGACGCGAAGACTAAAGGAGGGACATTTGAGCTGGCAGTGCCGTCAAGTGCAAGGTGATATAGTGTGCATATCAATGTTGTCTCGCATACCAGGGCAATTTGGTTTATTTATTGGATATGTATACTTAATACATCGCTCGAATTATTTACTACACCATCGCGACATTTTCCTCTCATTTGCTATACCACGTAAATCAATGTATAATCGTTGACGTTCTATTGTGTGTACAGCGGGCATTCGATACAAGGCTATTCGAAAATTATGGATACACGCAAGGGCGGAGAATGCAAGTGGGAAATATTCAAGGGTGGAAGCCTTGTAGAAAAGTATTGAGCGACAGTAAGCTGCGTGATGGAATGATCAATGTACCTGTCCATACGCACACTGGTTGCAAGCCTGCAACAATGCAGCTTGGGCCATATCTTTATCACGTCCAGGACGACCTGCAGGGGTTCCCTTCTTTTCCCCGTAGTTCTCACCTACTGGGATCTGCGACTTAGCTACCAACTAAAATCAAACAAAAAATAGGCATTCAAAAAAAATCTCGACCTGTCGTTTCGGAAGGGAAGATTCACGGTGCGATATTATTCAGACTTGAACCGCCTTCCTCCTAAATTCTTGTGCAAGCAAAGTGCTCAAGTGGATGGTTGCCGCCTTTGGGGCGTTGTATTTGAAGTGGTGCTGGGTGGTACGAGTGATACCGGACATGGAGGAGATATTAATGACGGAACCGGTGTGCTGTGACCGCATACTTGAAGCGGCAGGGAGAAGGGGTAAGAACGCGGTGGTGACGAAGAAATAGCCAACGATGTTGGTCCTGTAAACATTCCCCCAACTAGCTTGGTCTTCACCAAACAGCTCCATCGAGAGAGCCTTGGTACTCTCATCACCCTTCTCAACAGCGGTCATGCCTTCGCTGATGCCAGTTTTGTTCATGAGTAGGTCAATGTGATTTTCCTGCTCGCTGACTTCCTGGACCAATTGTTTGATCGAGTCTTTCGACGTAATATCACAGGGAACATGAACAATTCTTCCCTGCGGGTGAGCGAGGGAGGGGCCTCACGTAAAGCAGTGTGCTCCAGTACCTCCCGACGGCACGACGTGATGTAGACTTTGGCCCCATTGTTGGCAAATGCTTGTGCAATCATGAGGCCAATTCCGGTTCCGCCGCCTGTCACGACGCAGACCCAGCCTTCGACATTGAAGAGATTTTGAATGACAAATTTTGCGTTTTCGGTGGACATGTCGACTGAGCTGAATGTTCTGAAGAATAGAATGGACTTCCGGAGGTGTGGTCTCGATCTGGTGGCAGGAATGAGAGATGATTATAATCGCAGAAAGACTGAAAGCATGGGACGGCGAGGAGGACACCTCCTTCGTTTCTTATATTCATTGCTTCGTGCTTGGTGACCTCATCGATGACTTGCACAGTGCAAGAAACGGCCCGGGAATGAGTGCCATTGAATTCCTTGTGTTGTTTGGTTCAACTAGACTTTTAGTAATTAGTGTTGCGCTCGCCAACGAAAAGCCTCGGACCGAGTGTCCCTAACCGAGACACTCGTCCATACCTAAAAGCTTACCCCTGAATATTGGCCTTAGCTACCAATATTCGTCTTAGGCACACCTCTTCTCTCTATCGTTCCTTTCTGTTCTACCTAATTCCCGATTCCCGATTCCTCTTAGTATAAAAGCCTAGTCTATAGTTAGAGCTAGGCAGTTGATCCTTTTCCCCAAAAAATAAACTTAGTTCGATCGGTTTTCTCTGGTCGGATCCTATGTCTCCCAAAGTCGACTCAAATCTCGTGTGCAACGATTTTTAATCGCCACATATTTTTAAATCCGAATACTAAGCTCTCTTAAAAACTAAGGTCGACGCAGACGAGGCTTGATCACCCTCAGAAACGACGACCCTTCATACTCTTAATTTTTATTTATTCATCTATGTCTACCAATTCCACATGTGCACAACCTGTGTCTCCTCTCAGCTCAGCCACCCGGAGCGTGAAGAGTGATGACGCCGGCGCTCTCGAACTGGGTGTCGAGAGTGCCTGGACTCGCAATGACTCGTTTATTGCTGGCGCGTTTAGAGACAGCAGTCGGTGGGGCGAG
>PVYJ01004956.1:3142-14764 GCA_002995095.1 Rhizopogon sp. AM-2018a | reverse complement strand
CGGTCGGACTTTCACTGGACCTACATCTCCCACTCGAAGCGTCACCTTAAGCGATACAAAGGATTCAAGTCCACCCGTATCCTGGATGCTGCGAAAATGATCAAATGACAATAGCAAAATATGCAGTCCACTAATCCTTACTGCACGACTTAACTTTCGAAGTGTAAGTCAATGACATCACGGGATCGTCAACATCCACGCCTATTCCTTTAATTCATTTATCGGCAGATTACGCGAGATCGATGCCTTTGGTTCGGTTCGGTTTTTCTAATTACCCCGCAATACTTTGACGGCGTTTTATCGAATTCCCCTCGTGCGTATGGATGCATTCTGCAGTCGTAATTTTCCTCAGTCGAAAATTGAAATCTGATCGACAAAATCTATCAATACAAACACATTAGAGAGAAGAGAGCATGTCATATAGTCATTATTCCATGCTACCAACGTAACGTGAAAAGGTATGCGCCACTCGAGCTGGGGTGCGTCCAAGTCACCTGCGGTTGCCAGGCAATTCCAAACCCACACAACACAACAAACACCTATATTAACTGTCAGTATAATTTTAGTCAAGCATTGTACTCTAAGAAAACCCGTGTATACACTCACCACCACCAGCTATTGACCCTACATTCACATCGAATCATGTCGCCAGTCTCTGTGACTTAGAGAAGGGTCTCGCCTGCGAAATAGTCAGATAATGCATGTCAACAACATTCCACGTTACTGGTCGTGGCTATGCACGTCTAGCAATGTGCCCCCGACGGAATTTCCCTTCGAGAACAATGGCCAAACGCGTGAGCCAAGGCAAAATGTGGGTGACTTACCCAACGCAGAGCGGACCAATGAACATCCCACAGTAACAGTCTGCCGAACACTCTCGGCATCCGCGAGCGCGGGATTGACTTCCTGTATGCCGCACAACGTGGTCAGAATTCATCAGAACATCATCCGGAAGAACGGTCAAAATGAACGACGCAAATACGAGTAAACTTTCTACATTCAAAAGGATAAGATGGTAAAGAGAGACGCACCATCAAGTCAAGCGCGACGAGTAATCCAGTCTCATAAATCGCCTCGCAGATGTAGTGTCCCTCGCGGAAGGTGAGACCGCCGCGCACCTGAGGAATTTTGGTCAGTGCTCTCGTCAACTTGGCACCTGATATGACTTGAAATTAATTGTTGTAGTAATATATTGGCATCCGTGCCATAGACCAAAGCGTCTATCCAAAGCACCCAGTCATGTACAGGATAAAGCGTCTGGAAAAGAGAACACGTGTTCTGAGCGCGTTTAAAGCACGACCTGCATGAGTCGTCCCCTTACGTGCTCAAAAATACGTGCCACTGCGAAAAATGCAGAAGACAGGAAATTAAAGTACTTACCGGTGTCCCTGTGCTAGGCGCAACGCTCGGATCGAGCGCATCAACATCAAAGCTGAGATGAATAGGGCGATCTCGTTGCGGGTTAACATGGTCGAGTGCCATTTCAACCACCTTGCCAATCCCATAGCTACATCAAGTCCAGCGTTAGCGCCCTTCCATCCTGGCTGATAAACAAACCAATACATACCGATCAACCTCGTGCATACTAAACGCCTTGATATTATGTTTCTTCAGGATCTCTTTCTCGCCTTTCTCGATGTCCCGCAAGCCGATGTAGACGAGACGCTCGGTAGGAAGGCGCGAGACCCATTCATACTTGGCGAGAATGGAGTCCGGGTTTGGCGCGGGTGGGTTGAGCCCTAAGAGGAAAGAGAGGGGCATGCCGTGAATATTACCGCTATCGGTGGATTCGATGGTGTTGATGTCGGCATGGGCGTCTATCCAGATGACGCATGCTTGGTCGTATGCCCTACGGTGAGATTGTCAGCACGCCGCTTGCGCTGCTCAAATGTACTGACCTCAGAGTGCCTGAGATAGTGCCCATCGCCAAAGAATGGTCTCCGCCGAGGGTGACGGGGAGTTGACCGCTCTCGGCGTGAGCCTGGACAGCGTCTGCAACACTCTCGCAGACACGGGCGACGAAAAGCGGGTTTTTCAGCTTCGCGAGGGATGCGTCCAGCGTACTTACAGCTGAATCATTGGATGAAATGACATTGGGTGGCGGAGAGGGAGCAAGGGGGTGTGCAGGGATATCTTCAAACTGGTGGTGGCCATCAAAGACGACGCGCCATCCGAGGTCTTCGATCTGGTCGATGAGGCCTGCCTCGACGAGATGGATGGGGCCTTTGTCTACGCCGAGTTTTGACTGAGAGAGGGGTGAGTGAGAAACACATTTGAGGGCTTGAAAGAACTGACCTGACCGCCGCTGTTGAGTTGAACATGGGCAATGATCAGTTTGGAGTCACACGAGCACAGATCGTATACTCACCTAAACGGACAACCTAGGATCTGGAAGGGTGAGGACTCAGTACTGCGGTGGCGTGGATATCCTGACAGAGGACACGTACAGCAACTGTCTTTGGACTCGGGAGGAATTTGTTGGATGGTGCCGTCGACATTCTGAAGGACAAGATGAATGGAAGTCAAAGCGTCAGGCTCCTAGGTCAAAGCGAGCAGAATAGTGAACGACGATATCGATATCGTAATGAAACCAGACAATGGGAAGACAATGTATTATAAGGCTAGCTGTAGCTGAAGATCCGGTAAAGGCGGTATTTCCCGGAGACTCTATTATGTTCGTCGTTGTCGGATGTGAAGAATGATCATGAGATCATCGAGTCTAGCGCCATGACTAACGTTCACCGGCACCGTTTGACTAAGAAGATAATCATGTCGAGTGAGCTATTTATTTATACGCTATGGTTTCACATTTTACAATGGTCTTGTAAGAACGAGCGGCCTGAATTTCTTGTTACTTACCATGAATCAACTTTTAGACTTTCAACGACATCGGGTCGGAGATCGAATCAAAGGTAAATTAATTAATTCACGACTTTGACATCCTGCCACTGATCACGGTTTTAATGTGGCAGCTGCGCGAACGTAAAGCACGCATACTCCCTCAGCATTTATCTCATTGCAGTCTTGTACCAAACCTACTCTCGACTACGCAGTCGTATTGTAATCTTCTCGGTCCAGTCGAATGTGCAGGTTCGTGGTGCTGTACTTTGATTGGACAGCACAAGGAGATCAAGATGTTCTAGCGAGCAGTCGCGACGAGGAGAAGATCTATTAAATGAATGTATATCTCAGCCACTGGTAGAAGGACTGAGATGTTTCAATAACTCGGTTCGTATTTTATACTAACGCTAATATAGGCACGGAAAATTTTCCGTGTTGTGTAAGAATGAATGGAATGATATCGTACATACTAACATACCGGGACCGTTAGTGACTCATTCAAACTAAAGTCAACGTGACGTTAAGGATGACGCTCGAACCTAAACGCTCAGGTAACGTCCGAGTTCAACATAGTACTGCCCATGTGAATGTCGAAATTGAAATGAGCGTCCTTGAGTACTGCAGCAGGTTAATACAAATGCCCATGCGAGTAGATCGTGCGAGAGCGGCAGGCGAAACCTGACGACCCGCGCAAGATCGCAGACTTTCTGGCGGACGAAAGTTTCGCCTGCGGGCTGCGGCCTGGCGCCTGGGAGACCCGTAAAAGGTCATTCTCGGTCGAAACGCTGGAACGATAAGCGATCCAGCCAGTGCAGTGCCCATGATGTCAACCGCATATAGCAAGAGGCGCCACTCAGCACCACTCGCACATGTTATGCCATGTTATGACTCGGATATGTCTCTGACTCTCCTTGTGTCCCCCTCAGGCTCTTGTCGCGGGCAGACAGTCTGTGAGACCTATCATTGGAATGCTATGTTTCGTGCCTGCAGCACAGGATGATCAGAAAATGATGTAAAGATGATCAGCTCGAGTTTTAATATTGATATTGGCATGCCAGCCAGAGCCAAAATTGGGGTGTCCGAGTTGTCCGTGTTGCGTTGATGCAGCTAGGCATGTAATATAAATATACACTCCATTCTGCTATTGGTCCCCTCTCACTTCCTACCCTCCGCCCATTTGCTGTGAGCACGACGACACGTACACCAATTATGTCCTGGCCCTCAACTAGATCCAGTAGCGCGTATCCCTCGCGTAGCGGCACCCCATCCTTAAGAGACGTCGTAAGTTCATCTCTTCATTCTTTCCCCCACCCACTGTCCCACCCGTTAACAAATTCCTCCTCATGCACCTCCATCTCCCTCATTTCCCTTCCACAAAATCTCTCGCCCACCAGGTCCATGGCGTCATGAAGATTTTCCACCATGAGAAAGAGTCCGAAGCTCATCAGGTACGTCCAACAACGTTATCATCATCGCCATCTAATCAGTCTCAGATATTCCGCCAACAAGTCGGACACCAGCCTAAAGGATTAAATTTCTTACCTCAGACTATCAATCCTGTAAGTTTTATTCGGCTCCTCCATCATCACGTGACTGGACGCGTCTCGCCTGTAGGAGGAAGAAACCGTTCCTGGTATCGAGCACCCCGGCAGCACTGGTGTTATCTACTGCTCAGATCGCGCCATCGCGAACGGGTTCAGCTATGCTAGTTCCCATGACTGGGCAAACTTGGGTCAGGGAGCTCCAGAGGTCGGCCCTATCCCAAATGCTCCACCCCGCCCAGACTCCATTCCCATGCCTATCGATTCTTTGGAGTATGCCCCCACTACCGGTGTTAAAGGTGACTCTTACACCCTCATGTGTGGCACGATCGGCTGTTAACGTATTACACCACTAGCTCTCCGTGAAGCGGTAGCGAACCTCTATAACGACAATTACCGCAAAGGAAAAGCAAGCCAGTATACATATGAAAACGTGTGTATTGTGCCCGGTGGACGTGCGGGGCTCTCCAGAGTCGCCGCTGTCGTTGGAGATGTATATTGCGTATGTGTCGTGTCTCCCGTGCCCCCAATACCACCATCTTTTCACTGGTTCAATGCCTTGCTAACCAAACTCCCCATACAGTCATACCAGATCCCAGACTATACCGCCTATGATCAAGTCCTGAGTGCATTTAAGCGACTCGTTCCTGTCCCTACTGCGTGCGTGTTCTGTCCTCCCTTACTGATATGAAACTGATCTCATCTTTGAATCAACGCAGATTGGATCCCAAGGTGCTTCATCTCCTATAAAATGTAATCTTTAACTTGCTGAACGAACCCTATTGGATAGAACAAATACCGCCTTGATATCGAACAAACCAGGGTTCGTGTTTCTTGTCACGCTCAAATGAACACATCCTGACCGATCCGACCAACAGAAAGATATCCGCACTCAAGGCCTTTCCGTCGTTATTGCTTCGAACCCGAGGAATCCGACAGGGCAGGTTATCGCGTACGTGTTCTCCTGCTATATTTCTCCACTTCTTTATAGCTAACACTTATTACTTAAAGCGGCAAAGAACTCAAAGAGCTCGTTTCTCTCAGCCGGGAGAGCACAACGATCATTCTCGATGAGGTGCGTCTTCCACTCTCTATCCCACTCACCCAAACTCAATACTCATCAAATCTGGCAGTTCTATTCCTGGTACATTTACCCCGACAGCGACAAAGACATCGGAAAGAGCATCTCCTCTGCGGAGTACGTCGAGGATGTGAATAGTGATGCCGTAGTCATCATCGACGGGTTGACCAAGGTGCGTTTCGGTTGACGCACTTCCAGCGCTACTTCACCACTTACACCTACATGTAGAACTGGCGTCTCCCAGGCTGGCGCATCTGCTGGGTTATCGGGCCCAAGAACCTCATCACCGCGCTCTCGCAATCGGGTTCGTTCCTGGATGGGGGTGCGAATCACCCGTGAGTGTCCTCCCTCCCGTGCCGTGCATTCGTTGAACCCTTGTGCAGCATGCAGCTCGCAGCTATTTCGCTCCTTGAGCCGGGACGCGTCAAGGAAGAGAAGGTGCGCTACTTCACGATCGTTACAAGTAAAGGGAGAAAATTGACGCGGACCCCAGATAGCCCTTCAAAGACACTTCAAGGCCAAGCGCGACCACGTACTCAAGCGCTTGCACGCGCTCCATCTGGACGTGGACGTTCCTCCACAAGCGACGTTTTACATATGGTTGAACTTGGAGAAGCTGCCTCCTCCACTGAATAATGGTTTGGTAAGTCGGTTGGACCATTCGCTCCATGTTGCGAAAAGAGCATAGGTTGACCTTTCTTACGCTCTTTTAGACCTTCTTTGAAGAACTCCTGAAGGAGCAGACGATCGTGATCCCGGGTATTTTCTTCGACATCAACCCGGCGCACCGTAGGAATCTGTTCAACAGCCCGTGTCATCACTATGTGCGGTTGTCATTTGGGCCGCCGATCGAGGATCTGGACAAGGGTGAGTTTTTGTTTGCTGTTTGCTGTTGCCACTTGTCCTTTTTTTTGGGGGGGGGCATTGCGTTTGGTTCTTTCTGTTCTCGCGTCACTGTATTGTATTGTCCGGTGATACTAACGTCAGTTCGGCACGCAGGTATCGATGCTATCGGTCGCGTCATCGCTGCTGCGAGACTGGGGGGGACTAAGAAGATGGGACACAGTTATAAGAAGAGCTTGGAGAGCAGCCCCGACCATATCTAAACTGGCCCCTTACCCCAAGTCGTACGTGGCTAGATGGAAGCGGTATATTTAATTAATGTACATAGCGATTTTTGTTTGCGTAGACTGTAGCGTTATTGAGTGTGTAGATTTGTAGGGATGCATGTCGGACAAAAAAGACAATTGTTGAAGCACAAGATGACATCGCATTTGCAGTACCCTACGAGCGTAATTCGAACACAAGTGAAGATCACAACGATGGGTCAAAAGACGCGAACGCGGCTTTGAATGCCTCTACGTCTGCTTTATCCTCCTCCTGGGGAAGCATGCATGCTTTCCAGTCCACCCTATCGGGGATGCCTAGCACGTCCGCTAGGACTTGCCTGCGATACCGAAAATTCATCAGCGGTTCGCTCAAAAATACAAGAACATCACCCCGAGACAAGAAAAGACACGGAGCAGGGTCCAGAAAAAAATGTAAAGACAAGAACAAGGACAAGGACAAGGATAAGGAAACCATCACGACCCCACTCACCTGCCAAACTGCACCCCAAACGGCGCATGTTCCTCGATCAAATGAACCAACGTCTTCCCATCAGGCAAGTCCACTCTAAAATAGCTCCTACCTGCACCTTGACAGTCTTCCAACGTGCCGTCGAAATCGATCCCCTGCGATCTGAACGCCTGTTCCACCTTCCCCGTGAGCGAAGTAGGCACGGGGACGGCTTGGACGTGCGCATGTCCGCCTTTCGTGCTCAGACGCCCGACTTCGAAAAATACGGCACGCGCGTTGTGGGCTGCGTAAAGCGCGCGGAGGGAAGATTTGTATCTGTGAAGGGGAAAAAAAAAGATGTTGTTAGGTTCCAGAGTCGCTAGGGAAGGTGTGAGAGACTGTGAAAGGTTGTAACACGCACTTCTCAGTCTCGTCCAGAATGGGAGGCGCGATGTCCGCGGGGATGGTGCTGTATGTCGGATGGTGCGAGATGGGTACGATGAGTACGTGGCCTCCACCTGGTACTGTACTGATGTGACTGTTGTTCTCGCCTGCGGCAGATTGCGTAGGTATGACTTGACCCTTTGGAAGCGTCACGTAACATTCGGTGCCGATAGAGACTATGAGATGTTTTCTGCGCACGCGGGTGTTAGTCGTGAAAAAGAGTCAAGGGAGGGGAAGGACAGACGCGAGGTTTGGATTGGAGAGGCAGAACCAACATTCGTCGGCTATAGTCCATAATCCATGAGCATCACAAAGCACCAAACATATGCAACAAGCAATGCTCACGTCTGATCTCCTTGATCTCCTTTCTTCCTCTCCCCCTCCCTCCTTCCCTCTCTCCACCACGCTGCCCCGCATTAGCCACCGGGCAATCCTCGATATAATGCCCCTCGCTTGCACACGCGCGGCACACGTACCCCGGGCGTGGTTTTCGGCCACCAGTGTCACCTACAGCGTGGCGCGTAGGGCAGTCACGTACGAGATGCCCCGGCGTGTTGCATATGCGGCAGACGTATCCTTCAGGTGGTTTTTGGCGTTCCGGGCAAGTCGAAATAAAGTGCTGTGTGGGGGAGGAAGTGAGCGTGGGTCATAGTGAGGTAGGATACGAACCTCGGTAGAGTCACACCTCCGGCATTTGTACCCTGGCGGCGGCTTGCCTTCCTCGCCTGGAGGCGCGTCTGTATTGAGGAAATGAAGGATCAAAATGACGATGCGTGGAATAGGTCAAGTAATATATACCTGTTCGTGAACGCTTGCCGGGCTGGCGGACGTTTCCCCATATGAAATTCTCTCCTTCATCAAATGCTTCGAGCGTCCGTTTTTGGACTCGAGGAGCTAATTCAGTGAAGGGGTTTTTTGTGGAATTTGTAGGACGGGCTGGAGCGGGGTTCGTCGGCGAAGGCGGGGTAATTGAAAATGCGTAGAACCACTTTAAACAGAGTTTAGTCTCGTTTAGTAATTCGATGACATGAAGGAAGTTTCAGCATACCCTGGGCTTCTTACCACCCGTAGCCTCAGCACCGAATGCGCCAAGGCTCACGAACCTCGATACTCGCCCGGCTTCATCATCCCATAGAAACGGTTCCCGCTCCCAGAACTGCGGCGGTCGACCACCCAATGCAGCAAAATGATATTTGGGCTTTACCTTCCGAATCACCTCATCCAGGGGTGGTGCACCCAAAGATGAAAGCTCTGGAGAAGGCAAAGGAGCTGAGGAGTGCTGTGTGATGCAGGAAGGCCAGTCATTTGTAATGAGGATGTCAATGAGCTGCGATGTGGAAGAAGAATTGAGGATGGAGGTAAGGGAAGTGTAGGCTTGATTCTTGGCTTGGGGTTTTGAAGAGGATTTAACGAGAGTGTTAGAAAGGAGACGTTCGACAGTGTGGCTGGAGAAGAAGGGAGATGCGAACCCCTAGAATATGTCGGTCAGTTTTTACTTTGTAGGGATTTGCGCATAATGACACACGGGAGGGGCCTCAGCAGCAGTGTAGATTCCTGGGTTGTATATGCCACCTAGACAAGCTATCCGAAGACCGTGGGGGGTCGTCATAATCCCTGATTTGTCTGGCAACTCGGTCAATCTCCTACGCTCGAAGAAACTGCGATGTAGGCGAGGAACTCACTCAGCAAAAACACATCCTTGCATAGCTCTCCGCTAGTCTTAGTGTATTTTTCAATGACAGAATCAGGCAGGGGGTTCTCTCCCTGCATGATGTAACATTTGAGTGGGACTGAGAATGGTAAAGTCCGCGGTCAGTCAAAGTATCCTGCTCATGAGACGCGTCCATGCCTTCAATATTCCCGTTCAAAAGTTGCTCAGTTTCATCTGTCCCATTCCCCTCTGACTCTTTTAAGGGACCAAAGAAGTCTCCGACGCAGAGGACACAATCAAATTTACCATGCTTCGCGTCGATGGCTTTAATTTTCACAAAAAGGTCGCGAATAGACCCAAGGGCGGAGCCTACTGTGAGTCTGTAGTAGCAAACTTGGTTACTAAGTTTACGGAGGTTCACCAGAGTTAAAAGCGCACATTTTCACGGGTGCAGCACTTGACGCTGCTGGTGCAATGGAGGACGCCATGATACTATGGCTAGCACGTGACCTAGGTGGAAACAAAAAAGGGAGTGCCCACGTGCTACCCCGGGCCCTCAGGCTTGTGCAAATGCAGAAAACAACAGTTTTGATCCGTGCTAATCATTCTGCACTCCCGAGCTCACTTGGGGGACCCGGATTTGCATCACACCTAATCGTGTGTAATCCAGTGAGCTACCTTGTATTATTTTCACATCTGAGGCTGTAATGATAGATCGATCTTCTACATATCACTGTTTCGAGGGTCATCTAACAGAAACCAGCTCGGAACCAACTCGTCGCGGTTCACTGATAGTCCAAGCCTGCGCGAAGTGTCCGATTATTATTTTTCCCCGATCACGTCTCACTTCGAAGAGGTGAGGTGAAATCGAGTACCCGATTGATCGAACCACCATCACGCTGCAACGGTCCAAAGTGCAGAACAAAGCAATCATCCCGTGCCCGTGGAGTGCCTAGCAAATATCACGCTATGCATACCACGATTAGGACGCAGAAGCCCAAATGCGTGCTAGGCATGCTCCCATGCTTGCGATGCCGTGGTACCTTCGTCAAAACCTCCTTTTTACTTTTGGATGGAGCCTTCAATTGAATCCTCGGCTCCATAAATAGGTGTCGTTACTTTTGGTGATTAAGACAGTTAGATCTAGACTAATACATTGTGCAAAGTAGCGTAAGTCTCGGGATTACTTGTTTATGCTTTGCCACACCTCTCTTCCGCAATAACGTTGAGGACACTCCCAACGATCTTTCTTATGACTAGAGCAACTCTCTGGCGGCTCTAGCGCACATGGATCATCTGTCCAAGGTATGTGGACCTGAATGGTTTGCGGGTAGTTCTTGACAGCATGTGATTTGGGAGAAGAACTACAGAGTTTGTTGACCGTCTGAATCTGAAACTGTTAAAACGTTCTTATGACCGATGTTGTGGTAATACAAGGCAAGTCTTGAAGGCCTGTTTTCAAAATATTCGATTATAATAGTACACATAGGAAAGGGGGTATGCATACGGTCAGGTACGCAACGAGGGGGATTTTCTCGGTGTTGCGCGTATTTGCATTTTGAGAACAAAGACCCTGAGTAACAACGGACAGACGGGCGCTTGATGTGATAAGTTTGCCTATTCTGCTCGGCACGTTTATTGTTCCATACGGATACTCTTGATTTCACCTTGCTCCATGCCCTCGTCTATTTTTTTGCCGCACAATTGCCAAGTAGTCGTAGTCATTCCTTACCAGCAACCACACCGTGCACCTTTACCTCGTGGCTAACATTCGAGTGGCACTGTCGTCTCGCAGGTCCGAGCTTCAGCCGGAATCTCTATTTAAACAGACAGTGTTCGTCCTATTCTCCCAACCAGTAGAGTGCCGAGGGATCACCCCGTTGGGTCATTTTCCTTCATTCTTGTAGAATCATTTGCATCTTAGAAGCATGGTCGCCTTTTCATTCATTTCCGCCCTCACCATCCTTGCGTCACTGCTGCTCGTGTCATCGTCGCAAGCATCCCCTGTTCGGTCACAATCCTTGGACTCACTTTCACCGTGGATAGCTCTCGAAAGTTGGTTCTGTCGTCTCGTGCACGCAACGCTGACATATAAGCTTTGTCTGCAAGAAGGGTTAAGTGCAATATCCGTGGATACTCCCCTTGGCGCCGCGCAGGGCGTCGTGGATGTCTCAGGTGTGAACAGGTTCGTTGTGAAGTATGCTTCTGCAGATCGCTGGTCCCCATCCTCGGTGGCGACTGCGTGGGAACTCCCGTAAGTTAATTACATTGCGCCTCATTTGTTCCCGATCACATACATACACCGACAGCAATGGTTCTACGAATATCTCTGCGTTGCCGCTTATGTGTCCTCAGCCCTATGCGGATGATTCTACCTTCACTGAGGATTGCCTGTCCATGATCCTATATGTTCCTACCAACTTACATGTTGATGGTGGTGTTCCTACTTTAATGTGGTATGTATGATACTTGTTGATCTTTGATATGATCATCATCATCATTTAATT
>PVYJ01004950.1:5497-22298 GCA_002995095.1 Rhizopogon sp. AM-2018a | reverse complement strand
TCGTCATATATGCTCTTCTAATTTCTTCACCAGTTCACTGATGTACACTATTCGAACTTCGTGAAATTTCTATCGATCGTGTAGATGGTAGAGTGTTTCAGCAGTGTCGCAGTTAACGCTTCTCTATTTACACGCAGTCTCCCGTAGGCAGAAGGAAGGCAATTTAATTGACACGATAAGTAGTCTCAGTTTCAAGTTTGTCATCCCCCACAATCTCCACTAAACGAGTGCATGCCTTGGTCACCCTGCACGCGGCATCACCGTTGATGCGCATGGAGGGGCTTTCAAGGGTTTTTAAGGGTGGCCGCGACCCTACGCTGGCATGCGTTTCGCTGCCGATCGTGATGAAGATCAGAGGTAGATCTTTGCCCTGAACAGATTCACTCGCTCATTCAACCTAAAATCAGCTGGCATGAGTCCATGACTTCTTGCCGTCATGATGAGCATTGACTTGCAACTGTGCGCGACATTATCAACTGACTTGCATCGATGCATTGGTAATGTTACGCTCAGTACAAGTCAGACGGTAAGTAGTACATCTATGAGTTCGCCAGCGCACGCTAGGCATGTCAGCGATAATTGATTGTATATGTATTCGTTTTTGATGGACGGTATAACACATGATGAGAAAGAAATAAAGGAATTTGTATGCTGCAGCGAGCGTCTCTTAGTAAAGGAATATGGAAATAGATGTACCGAAAGCAGGGGGACAATGATGATGGCGCCGACACCACACGATCATGTGGAACGCAAGATCCACCACCGCAAATAAAAACCAAAAGCTAGATGAAACACAACAAGAATAAACCCAGAGTCATGCAGATGTCGTAGACAAGTGTCAGAACCACCAACCAGATAAGAGATAACCGTCCGTCGCAGCAGTCGGTAAGTCGATGTCCCGCAGCAGTAGTTCATTAGAGCTTTACCCACATTTCTCCCCAAATTTTCAATCACATCTGTCAAATATCAAGCAACTCCACCCTGTCGTCGTCTTATATCCTTGCCTCCCCGTCCCCCAAAAAACTATCGCGGTCCATATCCATACGCGGCCTGGGGGCCAGGCGATACCCTGCCAGCGCCGATGGCAGGGCTTGCTGAACGCGCATCAATCCCGTACCCCATAGCCGCCTGCGGCCCTGGGGACGCGCGTCCCTGCACATCGTATGCCATCTGTGGGCCCGGACTCCTAGTCCGCGCCATCCGCGTCATCGGGATTGCCTCTGGACCATGGCCATCCGAATACCCATCGCCAAATGTGTTGGGCACGGGGCCGCGGTAGGGATCGTAGTAGCCTGGTTGGTTGTAGGCCCCAGGGTCATCGTGGTATGGTTGGTTGGGGTTAAGATGCGGAAGGGGCGGGACGGCGTATGGGTCTTGTGCGGAGTTGTAGGTTTCTGGAACGGAAGGGGCGGCTACAGAATGGGCGTAACCACCGGGACTCGGAGCGCGAGCGAGGTTTAGCTCAGAGTCGTGCTCCGCACCGAAACCTGACCGGCCCGTAGAGTTAGCTGGCAACGCGTGGACATCACCGCCATGCGTGTTCAGCTCTGGCCATTTAATTGCTTCGTCTATGTTGTGATTGTTATCCAATGAGGTTGCGATACGTCACAAATAAGAAAACGCACTGTCATCAAAGTCTGTGAAACGTTTCCTAGTGAACTTCCAAACGAAGAATGAGATGATGGCAATCACTGCAACACCACCCGCTACGGAAAGACCAATAATAGAGCCAGTGCCCAGGCCACTAGAACTATCAGAACTGGATGATGATGTTGGCGCGGACGATGAAGTAGAACTAGCTGATTCTGTGACCTCAACTAAGCTGGTAATAGTCTGACCAACAGAGTTCGTAGTAATTTGTGCCGAGGTAGTGACAGGAAGGGCGGAAGTGGGTTGGGTGGTAACTGTGTCATGGGAGGATGTGGACTGGGAAGTGGTCGACGGTTGCGTGGTCGTTGTTTGAGGGGTCGTAGTGGGAGTTGTCGGGGTGGTGGTTGTAGCTGTTGCGGTTGTCTGTGCTGGTGGTGTGGTAGTCGAAGTGGGTGTGGTGGTTGGCGCTGGAGATGTGGTGGTGGTGGCACCCCCAGATGGCTGAGGGATAGACAAAATTTGGCGCACTTGAAGTTGGGGCTTTCGCTCTTGAAGCAGTTGAGGATTGGACGCATGGGCAAGGAGCAGGAAACAAGATGTCACTAGCAGTAGCAGACATCGTGATGTCGCGCTCTTCATTGTGCTCTTCATCGAACGTGGGACGAGTAAAAACGGAGGATTAATGAAAGTTCTCTATGATATTTTCTAAGTCAAGGCGTCGTATATGGTATTGTCGACGTTTGGAGGCAGGCGTTGTCGTTGTCGTTGTCGTAGAGGCCAACGACGACGAGGATAAGTAGCAAGTCTGGGTAAATGAAAAGAGAGTCGGTAAAAAGAAAAGCAAAGCAACAGATAGATGAAAACAACAATAGTGTGGCAGTGTCGCCACTCCATGACCTCACCGTGGGAGCGTGACGAATGCTGCGCAATTTCGCAGAATAATATTAGAGTGCACAGCAGCCCATTGGCATGCAGATGCACATGAAACACATACAAGTACTAGGATAAACCTGCTATAAGTAAGTCATCATCATCGTCAGTCCAACGACCTCCTTTCCAGCAGCTTTGCAATCTCTCGATGTTCTCGGAGCCAATCTGAAAACCCTCTCGTCTCCATTCCCTCCATCTCCCGTATTTCAATGAGATAGTTAGCAAACACGATAAGTGTGCCATAGCGATACCTGCACATCACGTGAGTGTCAGGTAGCTGTGGGCTATCTGTGGAAACCACTCACAGGTAGTTCACCGCAACGTTCATCAGCTTCCGTTGCTTGGCGCTTCCTTTCTCCAACGACTCCACTTTCAGTTTGTAGCTATGCTTCTCTCAGCGCTAGACGAAGCATCATATCGCTCTTTTCACTTACTCGTATATCGCCTTGCGGAGATTCTGCACGTCCTGCATAAGATCAATAGCACGGTCCGTCAGGCGCTTTGCGACCTTGCCGTGAGACAAGACGCCGACAAGCTGCAATATAGTCTTGTACTCCCCTATCACAACACATCATCAGACACGTTACTTCGGCTCCACCAGAAATCAGACCTTGGAGATAAGCCTGCTCTTCTGAGGGGCCATCAATGGTGTCATATTCAATCGAGTTGGGGTCCTCCTGTCCTTCGAAATCGTTCTCTTCGCCCTGCCAATTCATTGTCGTCGATATCAGACAGGCTGTGACCATCCCCGTGGTCGTGCGACCACGGCCCATCTGGCAATTGAATATGAAGTCGCCCGCTTCCTGGTATCCAGACCGAACACGTTGCAGTAATTGGGAAAGAGCATTGGGTAACGGTGCTTGCTCGTCAGTCTGAAAATTTCAGTGAGTTCACACCTTCATACGAAATCCTGATGCCTCACAATAGCAACTCGATCATAATTGATCTGATAGACGGAATTAGTAGTGGTAGACTTCAGAGTCGAAAATCACCACTGCTGACCTTGAAGCCTTCCTTAACCATGAGATCGAAAACATCTCTTGGAGTCATGATATCTTCCTCGTCCACTGTCTCCCATATGGGTATGATAGAGAATACGCCAGGCCGCTCCTCGACCTCATCATGCAGAAGGATACGTCTATTACCCATTCTGGCCTCGCGTATAACGTCTTTCTTGAAACGTTCCTCCATAGCCTCTACCATGGCAGTTGTAACACCAGTTGCTCTGCGCCACATCAGTCTTCTGTCATCGTCCATGCGTTCATGTTTCGCAACACTCACTCCACATTTTCAAGTGGCTTGTCCACGATCCGCAGAACATGCGGACGGCCAGCAATATAGAGGACCGGTTCCTACCTTCTTCAGCCACGATGAAAGGAACATGAATATTCCTGGCCTTACCTCTCGCAAGGATGTCCAATACACCATGTTGTGTCCTTCTGGACCAGCATTTACACGTGCCATGGCTCGCCGCAAACTATGAAAACAGTTCAAAACGAATCTCCACAAACGCAACACAAACCTACCCTTGGACTGTCGGCATTCCGCTGCAGAACAAAGTAGGGGTTGTCAAAAATAGACATCTGACCATTCTCAGAGCACAAACCTGCCGCACACCATCTTCTCATCAGTGAGATCTACAGGAGAGGAAGGCCGAGACGAAGTCAGCTTCAACGTCAGCGGCACACGACGGAAGTTAGGGGAGCCCTCGATCCTTCTACATGACAACAATGTTACCATTCGCACTCGATTAAAAGTATGAAAGGGCGCACTCAGGGAGCGTCATTTTTTGCAGGTTAGAGAAGAAGTCGCTCTTGAGGATGGTAGATGCAGATAGAATGCCACCAGATCGGTTTACTACTACTTGCTTGACTTCATCCGGGTGGGCTACACTCTCGTTCACGTCCGCACGCTCAAGTGGTTTGATGGCGTGCAATCCTTCCGCAATGAGTTCCTTCTCGAACGTTTTTATAACTATGCCGTATTGAGAATAAAAGCTTCAAAAGAAGTACTGCGTTATTCTACTCACCTGGTCTATTCTCAATGAAACTTTTGAATGTCTCGAATGACTGCATCGTGTCGGGCTCAGTCGATCGCAGATACGCCTGGAACAAAATGAGCTCAAAGTAACGTCGCAAATTGTGTATCCCTATCCCGTCTGTCCATTAGTACCCTAAAAGGAACGTGTTGACTCACCTTTAGACGCATGAATGCGCTTCTGCTTCTCTTCAGTCGCTTGCTCGGCCAAAATACGCTCTTCTTCGATGGAGTCTCGCAGATTCATAACGATCGCGCATCGGTCTATGACTTCGTCAACGGTGTTCTTGACTTTAGGGCCTTTCCGGATGATGCGAAGGAGATCTATATATACAAATCTCAGTTTATACACCTTAAAAGAGACTCAGATAACGCACTGTTGATGATCTGATAAGAGTGGCACTTATTCGCAGGCTCTTCATGAAAGATGTCGGAAGTCATGGACATGGACAACGTGCGAGGCTTCGTTCGAGGAGACCGCTGAGAGAAAAGCTCCCGGCTTTCCTTCAGCCATTGTTGAATGAGAATAATCAAGACCTGCGTTGCAAGATCGTTCAATAGAATGTATTTCATTTCCATCTGCACTTACAGATGTCAAAGTGCTCCTTCCTCGCCCAAGCTGGCAATTGACGACCATAACCGTACTGGATGAGTCTGTCCGAAGAACAAGGTCCATGAGGTCGCTGAGGTCCGTAAAATCAGGCGGCCGCTCCGATGTGATCGGAATTCGAACATAGTGAAGATCAAGTCCGTGGCTAGATTTGCGGGAGACCATAATGTCCTTAAGCACTGCAACATCGGAGGGGTGTACTTCCTCCCAGATAGGAATCACAGATCCGTCTGGGGTCTCTGTGTGAAGGAGCAACCTCCATTGGTATGTGAATTATGGTGTGAAACTAGGAATAGAACAAAAACAAACCTTCCTCCAAATGCTTCAAGCTCTGCAAGAACATCATCTTTGAGTCGCTCTTCCAAGACCTCTAGTCGGGAAGCAGAAATTCCTCCGTAATCTAAATCAGTTTCGGCTCTTCAGAGACAATATCAAAACTGGAACCAGAGCACACAAACCTTTCATGTTCCGAAGAGAGAAGCGCTCGCGCCTTAGACAGTAAGGCGCACCGTTGACGTAAACGATGGGTTCCTCTCTCAATGTCACCCATACGACTTTGTTTGCATGCGGGTGAGCCTCCTTGACACGATGCACCACCTCATCAACTGCAGATTCAGTCGGCTGACCGCTCGCATAGATGTTGGTTCCGGGTATGTTCCGAAAGTTTATCGCCCCGCGGACAGAGTTGGAAACACGATGAGACTCTGACAGCCACTGATCTGACTTCAGAAGCGTGCTAGTTCACAAACATAAGCCAAAGCACGCTACATGTGCACAATGAGGTGTGACGTACGTCTCTCGCAAAATGATCCCGCTCCGATTCTACGGTAACGAAATAAATCCGGGTGATGCGTGTTGTTCTAAAGGGACTAACCTTGACAACATGATCAGTATACTCATCGCCGAGCAGCTGGCCTCCAGCAATCTCCACATCATTCTTCTGTCCCGCCACCAAGGACTTATCTTCTGCCCCCGATCTCGATAAAAGGGAAAGGTCGTTGACAGGCGCGAAAATATTGAGCCTCGAACCGTACGTCTTCCGGAGGAACATGACCTGACTGTCAATATGTAGATTAGCTTTCAGTGCCTTCAACGCCCCTGATATGATGCCCGGGACAGCTTACTTCCAAATTTCTGTTCTCGCCTGGCGATTGAGATGTCAGCATGATGGCGAACAGGG
Source organism: Rhizopogon sp. AM-2018a (assembly GCA_002995095.1). Taxonomy (NCBI): domain Eukaryota; kingdom Fungi; phylum Basidiomycota; class Agaricomycetes; order Boletales; family Rhizopogonaceae; genus Rhizopogon; species Rhizopogon sp. AM-2018a. The sequence goes on along the minus strand of PVYJ01004950.1, from coordinate 15,951 downwards.
AATGTCCTCTCGACGAAATCTCACACGTACCTTCAGCCAATCCGAAAAGGTCAATTCAAAGTCATTGACAGAATCAACATAGCTCGCAAAGGTGATCATGAAGAAACTAATCGATATAAGGTAGGTACTTTGATCAACTGATATGGTCATGATCAGCCACGTACTATTTCTCCAGTGCTCGCCGAGCCTTGGACAAATGTTCTTCTCGTTTGGTTTCATCATCATCGGCTGTTGTGAGGGAATACTTGACCCTGTGGGTGAGTATGTCCTCACGAAGATTCGTCACATGATCACCTAAGGAATAAAGACATAGTTAGCGGCCCACTCTCAATACAGTTGCACATTGTATTTGCCATAGGAGGCGAAATCTGAGGTACTAGGATGAAGTATGATAGAAAACCTACAAGCATCAACCACACGGTCGACCAGTTTCTTAGCCTGTAAGCCGTCGTCTAAACACCCGAGTAAACTAAGTATTACTCCGTAATTGCCTTGGTGCGCTTTGCGTAAGCTCTCCAGAAGTGTGGGTTGTGCCACGAGTAATGCGATCACAGATTGCGAGTGGAGATCTGCAGGAGATAAGTACTTCCAGAATGCAACCGCGGAAATATCCTTACGTTGCTGCAAAACATATGTCAATCTTAGAAGTGACTTATTCAGGTCCTGTTGGGCACTGGCATTTTCCAGCGCTTGTGCCAACTTGATATCAGCCTGGAACTGGCAGGTCCGTCAATGTCGCGCGTAATTAACTGACGTACTTGAACCATACCTGATTTGTAGGCTGAAAGAATGTGTCAAAGGCAGTTTTTCGACGAGGAAAGCTGTCAACTTGCCGTATTGATTCCGGAGTTGCCGTTACCGGTCTTTTGGGCTCCACTACCCATAATGCTCAAGAGAGATGACCTGCTTGCATATGGATCTTCTAAGCCCCTAGCGAGCATCATTTTCCGCCTAACGATCACAGCAGCGACCATAGCGAAAGTAGTTCGAACGGCACCCATGCCGCAAGAAAATACAAGAGCACTCCGTACGGGATCTGTGTTTTTGATAACACGTAGGTATGCATCAAGGTAATTGTCCTGGGCCATATGAAGTAGCAGATCCCAGTTCGGAAGCACGAAGCGCTCACCTCAATAGGACGGTCGGGAGATATGGGGATACTAAGGTGATGGATCAATGATGTGATTCCGTCATCAGGACCCATCAACATACCGGTGATACTAGGACGAAGAAAGCATAGTGCAGGGTTTGAAATCAGGACAACGAATGTAGCTTGAAGCGTACCTCTACGTTCCATCCATCTGCACGCATTTGCTCCCAGAGTTCTCGCGACGTCCTTACGTTGACCTTGTCAACATGAGTCCAGGTGGGCAAAATCGCGCCTTCACCACTTTCGGCAGCTATGAGAGATGACGTTCGGCATCCGACGGAAGTACAACACATATTATGATTGCTCACGCAATTCGTTGTGCGTTAATATTAGGCCACCATACCTGGTTACACGGAATCAGTGTTGTGAACCTGCAAAGCGATTACATGTTTATCACTTGATCGACTCTTGTAAGATATCGTTTTTCAAACGTTCTTCGATGGCCTCTAGATTTTCAGCCCTATCGGACAATGACAAGGGTTTTCTTGGTTCAGCCGAATCGCGCAACACGAACGGTCGCCCTGATATATACACTAGAGAGACAAGAGATCGAAAGCATGACCAAGCATCATGAGCCGAATTTAATGCATTAACCTCCGTCATAATAATGCGATGACCGTAAGGAAAACTCACCGATCGGCTCTTCTCGCGTAGAAAACCAAACGACGTGGGACGGATCGATAGTACCTGGTCGACAGCGTAAAACAGAGAGAATCGCACGTAGACCTTGTGTACGAGGTTGTGCAACTCCGAAAACGTTTGTATTGCCTGGCCGTGATGCCCTGAAGTTCGGGGCACCATGAACGTTTAAGTCGAGATCAAGAGCTCGGCCTACCAAACTCGTCGTGAACTGACTTCACAGTGATCAATAAGTAAAGCGAACCAGAGGGATAATAATCGGTTTTCAAGATGAAGCCTCGGGACAAGACGCTTCCTGTTCTCGTTTTGACGATGGATGGTTCTGCTCGCTTTAGATTACCCATGAGATCCAGAGGTGCGACGGCTTGTTTTCCTGTCATCAGCATTGTCGAATCGCTTGAGACACGAGGCGGTCTGCGGGCTTCTGCACTTCCAGATGCCAATCGAAGAGCCGACAGATCCAAAGGTACTGATGCAGGACGCTCGGACGCGCTTTCCATCGGAAGCCGGAGACGCTGGCTGATATGCATATTGCTAACTTCGGAATACGTGAAGCGATTTGCAGTCCTGTGCGAAGAGATCAGCTGAGACTAAGCCAGCAATAGCAAAGCTAGTAATGCGTTGAATTGAAGGTGTCACACGCGTGCGCACGAGTTTAACATGAGGATGGGGTCGTGTCGGAGGTCATGTCATCACATCACACGTGAAGCGTGAGAACCATTGGTGAAGCGTATTATGCTTATGCCACCTGTCTCTTGAAATTTGCTTTCCTTTTCTTTCCTTTACCTTGCGGGAAATATGCCACCAGTGCTGTGGTTGTGGTGGGATTCGATTTACAACAGTGTCTTCACTGGAAACCAGCCCCAAAGCGCCTAATGGAGGTCTGGGGGAATCCCTAGTTGTAAGTAGGTTTCATGCTTCATCCAGATCAGTTCGGTTACCTCCCGTATTATTACTCGGCGTAGACCGAATATGTTGTCGTTGACAGGTCCCTGCACCGCCCTTTTGCCTCGCACATTACTGCGCCAGAATTTCGGCCCCCATCTACTATCTGTGTTCAAACCTCTATTGATTGAGTACACAAGCAAGCCTAAAACCAGCGGAGCCGCCTCCGTTATGTTCCGTAAGGCTGAGACATTGAATCTCTTCTGATACAAGTACGTATTTTTGCATCTTCATCCTGTACCTCAGATTGAAATACCGCCTTTGTAAAACTTTGATGTTCATCCACGTTGAGCGAGATATCATGACGCAATCAGGGGCAAATGAATTTCCCAATCCCCCAAGACAACAGTGTTGATATGATTCATAGACAACTTTTTTTTCTGTCCTATATCAGGCTTGGCAGGTATATATTTTTAAGCAATTTGTGAGACATAGATTCATATCATAGCCAATGTCCCCATCTCTCATGGTATATGTGCTTACCATCGTGTGCCTCTTTCTTCTCATTCACCAAGTTCGACGTAAACGTACATCTAACCTCTCCCTCCCCCCTGGGCCTAAGCGCTTGCCGGTGCTGGGTAACCTACTCGATCTCGACGGCAGGCAACCATGGATTACCTTCACTCAGTGGGCATCAACACATGGTAGAGTCCTTCGATTATTTGTGCAGTTTAATCGTCTTACCTCTTCCTTCCTAAGGGAATATTATCTACTGCAGGCTGCTCGGACTGCCTGTCGTTGTCCTTCAATCACGGGAAGTCGCGAAAGCACTATTGGAGAACCGTTCTAGCATTTATTCGGACAGGCCACCGATTTCTACTAGAAAGGCGTAATTCGATTAACATCCAGTCCTTAAATATCCATCTAATGCACTTTATCATAGGATTGGATCCGAATTTAACACTGCGCAGTTAAGATACTCGGATGAATGGCGACTGCATCGGCGAATCTTCCATCAGTCATTCCGGCCCGAGGCCGCAGACGCTTACTTACCTACTCAACTTCACAAAGCTCATCAGCTCTTGCAGGGTATTATAGAAACCCCAGAGCGCTACCAGCGCCACATTGAACTGTAAGTGATAGTTTATCCTTCGGCAATTTTGATGACAAAAACGTGTTTGACACCAGCTTCGCCTCATCCGTCATAATGTCTGCTGTATACGATTATGATGCCAAGCCGATGGACGATCCGCTCTTACTTGCCGCTGATAAGGCGATTAAGGTCTTTGTGGAGGTGGCAAGCACGCGGACTGCAATCATCCTGGAGACATTCCCATTTCGTAAGTTTTATCATTTACGTCCCGGAAATACATTTTTGACTCAGCCTAGTGCTTAAACTTCCTGCCTGGTTCCCTGGGGCAACTCTGAAAAGACTCGCCATCCAATCGCAGAAGAACTCCGCCGCCATGGTTGACATCCCCTTCCGTTATGCAAGGGAACGTGTAGTAAGTAGTGTATATTTATCCTAATAATAACTCTTATCAAACTGATGCTCAGATGACCGCGACTTCAAATCGATGTATGATCTCGGAGTCTTATGAACGCATGGACGCGCACAACAATACAGACGAATTCGAGCTTGCGTTGAAGTCGTCTTCTGCCACAGCATTCATTGGTATGCCGCATTTCGTTTTCCCGAGTGACGCTCACGTAATGCCTCATTCCTAAGCCGGTGTCGAGACGGTTGGTCCTACTTATCCACACCAACGCCATTCCCATGGACTGACAGATAGACCAGACTGCGTCAACGCTTATAATCTTTGTTCTTGGAATGATGCTTTCTCCAAACGCGCAGAAACGTGCACAAGCGGAAATCGATGCAGTGATTGGCACTGAGCGGCTACCTACATTTGAAGACAGATCTTCGCTGCCATATGTGGAAGCAGTCTTGCGCGAGACGCTTAGATGGCATCCGGTGTTCCCTCTTGGTGTGTTGATTCCCCTGCATCATATAGTAGGATCTCACAACGTCGCACGGGCTACAATCAGGTCTGCCACATTATACCTCGGACAGCGACGTGTACAATGAGCATTACATACCCAAAGGTCTGCTTCGGTAATCCTCCATCATAACTTCTGCTGATTATCATGTAGGTGTAATGGTTCTGGCAAATCTCTGGTATGTCATGATACCTGCTTAGTCCTCACTTGTTAAGCCCCCCACTACAGGGCCATGTCAAGAGACGAAGCGAAGTATCCGAATCCTAATGATTTCACTCCTGACCGGTTCTTCATGCCTAATGGACAACTGAATGACGACACTGTCGACTTTGCATTCGGCTTTGGGCGACGAATATGTACCGGACAGCACTTCGCTGATGCCTCCTTGTGGATTGCAATAGTGTCTCTGCTGGCAACTTTTCATTTTATGAGACCATTGGACGACGATGGTAAAGAAGTAGACCCTATCTTTGAATGGACCACTGGACTTCTTTCGCAAGTATCCCGTCATTCAAGAGACCAGCGTGTACTAATCAGTGAAATTATCCAGACATCCGGTCTCTCTCCCTTGCCGTGTCCTTCCCCGACATTCGGGCACGACCGCAGAGAAGCTTGCAGATATTATCAACATTGGTGTATAAAGTAAACTACTCGCGCCAAATGGAAGACAAATTTGTACTGTATAGAGCTGCATAGCATTATAATTAACCCCCACTCAGACTGTCCGTAACTACGACTGTATGCGGGCAGCGTTACGATGACGGAGATAAAAGTGCCTATAATGCCAAATTAATACGCCCGGCTAGCCTCCCGCAGGCAGACCCTAATAGAATGAAGATAGTCGTTCCCTCTGTATTAGGGCCCCTGGCCAACCCCTGACGTGGTGTCTATGCGGAGCGGGGTGCCTCAACCTCAGTGGATAATTATTTTTGCCAGAAATTCAGATTGAGCCCCACCCTGCTCAGTACTATCATTCAGCACTTATTGCACGATGGACAGTCAATATATAATAGCGTTGGAAACACGAACTTGCGTTAGTCAGTTAGCCTACTTAATCAAACGGTACGGTCTAGTAGGTATGTTTTATGGTAGTGAATTGAGCCTTTCGCCCGTCGTCATCTCGCTCGCTCCCAGCCATTTTCCACAAATAGGATATAAAATTCGAACAAAAACTTATTTTGACTCCGGATTATTTGGAATAGATTCATAGACGTTCCCCGCCATCAAAAGGTCTTGAGGTGTGCAAAATAGTCAATTTTGAGGCGCTATTAAATAGATCTGTGGAACCCGTGTACTTCAAGCTTCTTGGTGAACCCTAATAGAAGGAAGACAGTCGTTCCTTCTACCGAAATACATATCTATATATCACAGCTTTCTCGTATCCTTGGATCTGATATCAAGAAGTGGAAGAATGGGTAGAATTATCGATCCAACCAACTCCGAGTCGAAGGCATCATGACCTGTGAAAATCCCATGACTCTGAACTCGGTGCCTCCTGAGACAGCGGAAGGGTAGATGGACGCGTCAAACTTCATTGGATGAGAATTTTCAACTAGTCACCAGCAATGTCCGTCGATCACATACGTGTATTACACCTTGAAATACTGGCCAGGGAGTAGTAGTAACTACATAATGATAAACTTAAGGAACCAGACATATGCGCGACAAGCCCCCTGTCCAGACCCCAAGAAAACCTATAATAAAAACAGTTCTTGTTGCGTGAATATTCAAGTAAGTATCATGCAGTTGTGAATCATCCGAAGAATGAATGAACGTGAGCGCAAGGAATGGAAAAAGCTGCGCAGGTGTGTAGTATGCCTGTAGATGATGGTCCTGGTCGTAAACGTGTCAGCTCATTATGATTAACCTCTTGATTTCTCCACCGTCGACGAGAGTGCTGGTGTCTCAGCTGTCGTCGGCGCAGCAGCAAGCGTCTGCCACTGTTCCACAAGCTGTTGACCTACCCCCGGCTCAAGCTCCGTCCCATCTCGCGAGACCTTAATTTCCCGATCATGGTTCCAAGAATTCCGAAGGTGTCGAGTGCGATGGAAAGGAAGACGATCAGTGCAGAGCCACTCCACCTTGAAGGCCTGTCCCCAAGTCTGTCGTCCATCATTCTCAGCATTCTCAGCGGTCGTCGGCTCCGCACCCCTGCCCACCTGCCTTCCGTCGCCACCGCCACTTGTACTGTTATTCTCCTCCTGCACAGGTTGCAAGGCAGACGCCCCAGTTTTCATGTCCTCCGTGCTCCTCTTGTTCCGTACCGCTCGGACTGGTGCATTCTTATCGAGCTCAATGCTGGGAGCGGGACTTGCAAAGTCCTTTGATAAAAGTTCAGCGATTGACTTAGCCTTCCCAGTAGTACCGAGGCTGAACTTCGGAGCCGGTGGCTCCATAGAGAATTCTCGTTTCCGGTGAGGCCCGAGTGCAGCTGGTGCACTTGATTGGTGAGGCACTGCTGGTGAAGGCTTGCTGCTTGAGATCCCTCCCGTAGACGGAGTAACAGGCAGCGGCGACTCCTCGACAAGGCGATTTTCGGATGGTGTGAAGAATGTATGGTTGGTAGAAACAGGAGGGCTGGGTTTCACCTGCCGCCGCGAAGACAACGAGGAAATAGGGGATGATGGAGAATCCGCATGTGACGCCCAGGAAATTCTGCGCTCCCCTTGCGATATCGGACCAGCCATTCTTGTAATGTAATTAGATCTACATACGCGTCGCTGAGACAACATTACATACCGTGCATATCCGTAAAACTCCCCACTCTTGTTCACACCAAATATCAGGATAACTTCTGTGCTGGTGCGATACGCCTGGTCAAGAATGGCCTCGTTGTGCTTTTGAGTTGCCCACAGTCCGTTTTCAACGCTCAGGTCTAGGTCGAACTGCAAAGTAAAATTTCGCTCAGCAAAATGACTACGAATGATCATATTAAGAACGAACCTGCGTCAAAGACTTGAGGATAAAAAAGCGTTTCGGAAAGTATCGAGACAAAAAGCTGGAATTCGTCGACGCATAGGAACTACCTGATGGAGCCCTGACACACTGTCCGAGTTGCAATGATGGACCTATCCTGGTAGCCTCCTCATCGTTCGACAGCACAGTTGGCGCACGCCCAGCCTCACTTGATAAACTTGAATAACGATCGACAGGCGATGACAGCTCGTCTTCACTTGGAGTTGTCTCTTGCTTCTCCTTTTTCTGTTCCCGGACATAGCGGGTGTGCACGCCCATGCCCCGTTGCCCACCTACCCCAGCACGTAAATCATCCTCTTTGCGACGTGCTCGACAAACGAGTCGCGGGCACCGCCATTCATGCGGATGGAGTTGTTGTCCATTAAACTTCGTGATTGCGCGTTGTAAACTCTCTTCCGTGTCATAGTTCACAAATGCGCAATTCGACCGGGAGATCAAGAAAATAGACGAAATACCACTGTCGACAGGTCCAGAGGGTTCGCTGGAAGGAGAAGGTAGGTGTTTCAGGAATCTCCAGAGTTCGTCGTGGGTGGTGTCGTCCGGAACATTCCCTACCCACATCACCCATTCGGACCTGTGGGCTGGAGGATTAGGGTGGTAAGGTCGACGCACAAGAGGGCGTGATGTCATGTTGACCGGTGATGAAGACTGAGCACTACGTTCAGGGCGAGTAGACGATGCGGGAGAGATTGATGCTGGAGTCGGTAGCTGAGATGGACGCATTGCGGGTGGAGCAGCGGGGGGTGGAGCAGTTGGCTGACCAGGTAACGGAGGCCCGTCAGGAATGGATATATGAGAAAAATGTGTCTCCAAGTCGGATGGAAGAGCATGCTGCTGGGGTGTAAAGTAATGAGGTTGAAAATGTATGGGGATGCCCTCGGTAAACCCAGGCGCGACAGGTGAACCATAATACCAGTGATATGGGTTTGGTTGATATGTATGGTTGTAATGGTAAGGAGTGCCCGGGCTGGGATGGTACTGCTGATTGGTATATGATGTACTATGTGAACCAGAGGCGCCTTGAGGAGGAGGTAGGGGAGTGTGAGCTGGGGTGCCATGTACAGTGGGATACATTCCCGAATTATCCAGCAGAGGAAATTGCTTGCCCGCCTCAAGTGGTGAGTGTGCCTGCATCATGGGTCGGAAGCCCAAAGGATTTTGTAGATACTGACCGGATTCCAAAGGTAGGTGCGGTGCATATCCATGGGGGTGAGTGTATGGATATGTTTGCGGGGGCGTGTTTGGAAATGGCGGGGGTTGTGATATCCCGTATGGTCCCTGATAGTTATTGTGCTGGAATGATGACGGTGGGTAGTGTCGTAGTGGACTTCCTATGGATGAGGGGGGTAGTAGGTTGCTCCTTCGTGGGGCACTCGGGTGCATAACAAATGTCCCAGATACGTCTTGCGGGGCCTTGGATTGTGTCTGGACCACTGGAGAACTTGAGGGTGAAAACTGGATATGGGCAACCTGGGCGGCTGACTGTGAACGACGTGATGCGTCGGGAGGAGGATGTGCTTGATGTTGCGGGTGTTGCTGTTGGGTAGGGGTGCACTCGCGATTGACGCCATTGAGAGTAGTTCCAGCAACCATGTTATCCCTATACCGTGTATACGACTGTCAATATTACTATATTAGAGAACTAAGGGGCCTTCAGGTATGAAATCTACAGGAGGAACAAACGCGCAACTCACAAGAAAATAAAGCCCGTGTATTCTGTTATATATATATGTTGCGGCAGTATGAATTGTTCGTTGGTGATACGGAAATGTTGCAGTGCCCTCCGCTATGGCGTTGAACTTTTTGAATGTCACTGAACGAGAGAACGTGAGAACAATGATGTCATAATACTCTCCAACCTTCTCGTCGCTCGTCATGATTTCGAGGAACACGACGTTTTTCACCGAGCGATTGGCGACAAGCTTCCTGTGCGTCTGAAATTCATTGACTCGGCTCCAAAAGTTGAAGGCTGTGTCTACCTCGCCTATCCCTTCATACGCAAGAATACTCCACACTCACCGAATTATAACTTTCCAATCCACATGGAAAGGTCAAGCGACGAAACAAGCCAGATTGAACCCGTGTCTCATACCCAAGTAGATTGACAACCCTCATGGCTCGTAGTGAAAAGTGGCGTAGACTGCTGACCACTCAGAAAAACTGCTGTGTTTCTTTGAATCGTCATAATTATCCCTAGTCTCCACATATCAACGCATCGATTGCATCAGCATGGAGCACTGACTAAATGAGGGTGTGGACGAGAACGCAAGGTTCAACCGGGTGCGGAAGACGTCGATAATAAGTCCAGTCAAGACGAACAAGTTCTAGAATGGCGTAACAGCGCGCAGAGAGTGGCACTACCCAGAGAATTATTAGTGGGGCCGGCAACTGCAGTTGAACCACCCTCGCACAGCTCGTAAATTGCTCGCAAATGTCCGGCGGCAGTTTCATGTGCTAAATGACGGCAATTACGACCTTCAAGAAGTTATAGTATTATTACTACTACTTGCATGTTTTCTACTTCTCGGAATCTGGTCGGAGTAACAACTCTACATTAATATTATGATCATCGATATCTCCGGGTTTCATAGAGACTCGCAATGTACATCTCAAGATGGTGATGAGAAAGCAAGGTTTCCCGAGGTCAATCCAGTGCCATGCGATCCGCCCAGGTTCGCTCGCAGCAATAGTATCCTCCCGTCACATTCTACGTAACAGATCGGCAACAGTCATCCATCATCCACTATCTTTATGACTGTGAAGGCCCACAGTGGAATCCGTGGTTGCAAGATGCTGCCATCAT
>PVYJ01004947.1:37253-52036 GCA_002995095.1 Rhizopogon sp. AM-2018a | reverse complement strand
GCCCCCTCGTCCAGAGGACCCCTGGATCGCTGATCGATACTGGGACTTCATTCAAAGGTGCTGGTCTGCCGAAGAGCAGGGCAAAAGCAGACCACATCGATAAGTGAAATTGTTCGTTATATTGGTGCCGAAATGACGGTGTTCATTTGACTTTGCCATCCAGAGATCTACGAGGTGATACCCATTAAACCTGGAACGTTCCAGGGAGGAGGCGCAATCTAATAATTTCTGTAACAGTAGCCGTCAGCACAAACCCTGAGCAAGAAAAAGAAAAAGAAAATCATGTTGTTATCCACTCCTGTATACGTTCCACTGGTATCAACCTGTTGAATTCCCTTCAATATCTATGCTACGCTGCTCAGAAATCACCGGAGCCTTGCAGTCCCCTCGATCATATGGATATATTTGTCACCTGTCGGCAAGGACCGCGCGAGTCGCAATCCCGAAGAAGTCGGTACAACACTAGTATGATCAACCTTTCTGTCCGCTCTCGCAGGCGGCAGCGTAGTACTGTCCGATCGGATCACCGTAAGGGAAGAGGGCTTGCAGTTGCTAATACCAGGTAAAGCATCTCCTAGCATGCCACAAGACTGATTGGCTGATGACACAGGAGTAATTGTGGGAAGGGGCATCAGGGAGGGACATTGCCTAGCAGTTTTAATCAGGAAGTTTCCATCTGCTTCGCGCAGCGATCATCGACGAACTTGAACATAGCTGCTTTACATGCTGCAAACGTTGAATTTAGGTTCAACCGCCTGTGAAGTCCTGGTGGTTCGCGGAAGATGCCATATCACAGCATTAAGTATTGCTCATTCGGTTCTCCATCACGTCGATTACCTATTCGACCTCACATGAAACAGTTTGGCGCTATGAGCACCTTTCAGGCTGTAAGGATCGATCAATGACAAAAGCTTTAGCTGGTAAACGAAGAAAAAACCTACTGGATTCAGGGTAACGGGTCCAGCCGGAGATCCACAATACACGTATTCAACACGCACTTGGCCTTCTCCTGTCTAGAGTGCTTGAGAGCCAACGCTTGATCATCAATTCATGACTTCGGTTTCTTCTTGACGAATATCGTGGCCTGTCGGAGACTAGATACACGATGTGAGTAATCCTACTGTAAGTTAGTACGAGTTGTGTAGCTAGGAATGAATGGACGTACCCTCAGTCTCGGATAGAAAGACTGAAGAAAAGTAACCATGAGCGTGCGTGCGTTAAGCGAATGTATCGGGAATGTCCGAAATTCTACTATGTATGGTATGAACATGCGTTGTGACCTATTATCCAACACTTCTGACTACCATTATTCAGGAATAAATGTAGGCCCGGCTAGGATAATACTCAGGCTGCGACGTTGTGAGCCTTACTCCCGCCCTTTACACACTGAAACCACGCCTCGGGCACAAGGCCAAGTCTGCCAGGCTGCTAGATATCTCGAACAGTCGACACAGCCCTCCAGCACGGTGGTATGTACTTCCTTTTCGCTCTGTATGATCAGGAATAAGGCCTACACGATCAATGAGTGATTTTTACGTATGGACCATGAACCAATGGTTACAATTTTGTAGATGAGCGCTTGAGTGAAGCTGTTATCATAGAAGTCGTCATACTCGGACGCAGTTCTTGTGCAAGCGCCAAAGATGCCCCACCGCCGATCCATGTTGCAGATTACTGATCAACGTCCCCAATGTTCTCCATACTTCTGAGAACACGCTTCAAGCTGTCTTATGCTCATTGACTGCCGTGCATCGGAGGTATGTTTCTCCACTAAATACAGAATGGGCGTTTGTGAGTAGAAGGACAGTACGATTCAGTTTACATCTGATTTATCGTTCATAGTTTGTTCGACCCATAGCAGTCACGGTGGACCCTGTTTAACTGTATGCAGTCCCCATTCCCGCAACCATAGGTGGATAATTTTCAATTTCGCAATACCAGCATTTGTGCCGTTATGATTACATATAAAACCTCATTGGTATTAGGGAGACATAAGTATCCCCATTATGACCCTTCCTAGTATCAACATGTTCGGCCGCATGCAGCACTTCTTTGGTCTTGTACATTCGATACCATGTCCGTCGAGTCGTCAACTCATCTAACTCTAAGCGACAGGCACCAAATGACCAGGGACATCACCCTACTACTGGAACAGAGGATTCGTAAGTTACTTCTTTATATCAGGGTCAGACCTTCGTAATAGCGGATTCTGTAGCTCTCTCTGCATCGAAGCGAGCACTATCATCAGGCAAAGCAGCCACCCAACCGCCTCAGGTGGTCTTGGAGATGTTTACAAGTGTACACGGAACCGCGATGAGGTATCTCATAGACTCGCGTTCTCTCCATGTACTCATTCTGGCTTCAGGTCGCGGTCAAATCCCCTCGGTTCGGAGATCTAAGCGAAAATGAAGCTGCCAAAATTAATAAGGCATGTCAGTATGGTCTGAACCTGTCATATGCCTGAACTTCATTCTTTTCTATAACGCAGAGCATTGACCGCGAAATACATGTTTGGGCCATGTTAAAGCATAAATATGTATTGCCCTTCCACGGCACAGTAGAAGGCTTCGGTCCATTTCGTGCATTAGTTTCCCCATGGATGCCAAATGGGAATTTGAACTCCTACCTTAATCGTGCGGGTATGACCCTTACGATGACGTATAAACTTTGCATTGTGAGTTTTATTTATGAAATTTATTGCAATAGTCTACCATGTTCTCAACAGCTTAAACAAATCACCGAGGGGCTCAAGTATCGTGAGTAATGAATTGACTATGTTAGCAACCAACATAGCTGATGGCCCATAATTTGGACAGTACACGACAGAGACGTGATACATGGAGACCTTACCAGTGCAAGTTTACACGTGCTATTCATCATCAGTGACCCTCTGAACATAGTTGCAGAACAATGTCCTGATCGCCACCGATGGATCGCCCCGCCTTGCAGATTTCGGTATCTCGAATATTGTCATGCAATCAAACCCAACATTTTCCCACCATACTGGCGCAGTTCGCTGGGTCGCTCCAGAGCTTCTCATTGCCCAGGAGGATCAAACTATACAATACGGAACCAAATCTAGCGACATATACGCTCTAGGCGGTATCATACTTGAGGTACTACCTCTCGTTGGCTTGTTATCAGTAGTGATACTAACACGCGCTACCTCCAGGTCCTATATGGGAAACAGCCCTATTGGTGGCTTAAGCAAGCTGTACATGTTGTTTCTGCAAAGTTCAACCACCTGGAACCCATCAATGCCTCGCTCCAGATCCAACCCACTCACCTAGATTTCATGCGGCAGTGCTGGTCACTCGACAGCGAAGTTCGTCCATCAGTGGACGATGTACTAAAGTTCCTGCAGGAAGTACCATTGAATCATTCTTAGTCTGTATGAGGTGTCGGTTTCGAAGCGATCTTTTTTCTTATCTTCTTTACGACTTCGGTTTTTTGTGCTCTTCTCATGCGGATCCCTGTTGTTCCATGTACAATACTGCAACGCTCTTCTTTATATCATAGGCGCACCGTCGACTCGGTGTCCGTGCAACGCCCAGCTGGCACAGTTGAGGGTCATCTACCATACTACCTCTTCGTTTCCCGTGAGGTCACCTTCTATCGTCATTGCAGATCGATCACTCGCAATTATGCATTTACGCATTTCAACGCATGGACAACATTTTTACATTGCAAACACTGCAACACTACAATTATTAGTGTAGGGGCAGAAATGTTTTGGGGCGGATTCTGCCAAAAAAAAACGGCAGAACGGCAGAAATCATAACAGACTTTCCAGGGGCAGCACGGAACACTTCAAAGTTCATGATGCAGGATCGTGGCTACGTTCTCCTGACGTAGATAAGTTCTCGCATCTGGCACAGGAGCGCAGTGGTTATAGCAATACAAACGAACTGGTTTCTTGGGTTGGCCAGAAGAGCTGCGTCAGAGTGAGTCGGAAATACTCGAGGAGATGCACAAGTTTGCCGCTCAGAAGCCACAGTTGAACATCCACGATTCTGAAAGGACTTAAGTTAAGAGGGATTCGTCACGTGCAGAAAAGGTGGGAAAAAGAATTCTAAGGTGCAAGAATACCTTGCAAGCAAGGTAACAACTTGAAGCGCTGAATGATCATTGAATTGTTTCGGAAACGGCTTGAGGGATGGGTGTCGGCGATCCAAGAATATTGTCCACACATACACGATAGACCGCGTCTCCGACCCTAAAGGACTAAACCGATGAGGATAATCTTGCGGTCATCACGTGTTAGAGCTCAATTTCTAGTATCATGAGACATTGACATTCATGGCGGTCAGAATGTCGTGTAACGAAGCTTGGGCGCAGAAGAAAAGGCAGAAAGGTAGTATAGTAGCAAGATAGTATTGACACATAACGTACCGCGGCAATACATAAAATTGTTTTACAGCAAAAAACAAAAAAAGCTACAAGTGAGTGATGGTATCAAAGGGTCTAGAGTCATTCCAACGGGGCAAGCTACGATTTTCAGATTTAGGACAACAGGTTCCACGAGAGGGCTGCAGCGATCATGGCAAGGACACTCGGTATTGGTGCAGATACCACAGCACCACTGGATCCAGGAGCAGGGAGGAAGTGCGCACTCTCCGCTTCCTGTTCCGAGGTAGACTCCTAATAGAGAATTTGGCTGTCAGGACACTTACTGGTAGGAAACGAGGAGTTAAAAACCTTGAATACAACTATCCCCACAATGACACCAGCAGCAAAGAACATGAAGGCAATTATGAGCCAGATGACACCCCACACTGAAAAGGGTTTAGTAAATGTTTACCCGAGACAGAAATATCTACCTCTAGATGGGCAACAGCCACAAATCCGAGCGAAAGCGGACGCATCGGAGCTGTTTACTTTTCGCTCGATGGTGTCGTCTGAGAACCTATTAGCGTGAAACATGGAATCCTTGATCACAGACTTACCTATCACGTCCCAAAGCACATACAGATCCGACATGACGCCAATAAACAGAACCTTATTAAAAAGTTTAGTGTGGAATAAGAACCAATAAACCCAAAAAAAAATTCACGAAGAAACGCAATGCAACGCTGTCAGCCACAAGCCAGAACAGCACGATCAAGCCAGACATTCCAAGAATGAGCACCCATGTCCTGCGTAATCCCGTCAGCTCTAGTCCTATCCACAGCAGTGTATGAGCAGAACTCACAATAAATTCCTGCGCGCCCACCATAAGGTGAAGAGGAAAAATGCACCAAGAGCGAGACAGGCTACTTTGCTCGCATTGGTGTCAAAACCACATGTAATGAGAGCAGCGCCAATGAGTGAAGATCCAAGGTATCCGGCCGGAAGTGTGATCCAAGGTACACCTCCCGACATGCGGGTCTCACCACCTTCATCCGCTGAGCAAATGATAATAGAATGAGGGGCTCGACGGCTAAATAAATGAGATTCGACTAACGATCGAGCTCAACAGAGTGGATAGTGGCGCAAGTCAGAATACCAGCGATCGCATGGCTCATCTAGGAAATGGCTTAGCGCTTTACGTCTTGGGCAGCGGTAAGGACAGGACTAGCCTACCTCATGGAAGCCCACGGTCAGCAGTCTACAACGTCATATAAGGAGATGTAATTTTGGATCTGTAGGAGTACGTACTTGAAAGGATATACTGTTCGCCGCAGTAGAACACATCAAGACGCCGCAGGAAGGTATAACAAGAAGTACGCACTAATCCAACTCAACACCGGGACATGCCTATGGAAAAAAATAGATTCAACAAATCATCGCGAAGTAGGATTTCAGATCCTATAGAAGGGTTCTCACCAGAGAATAGCGATAACTATAACATAGCAACCCGCAACAATCAAAGTTGTTCTCTGAGTAGCATTCGGAGTAAGTTGTGAGGCGGCGTCTCTAGTATACAGAGTGAATGTTTGGTCATTAAGGTAGGGCATTTCAACGTAGGTCGTAAAGAGAATGGGTCGTTGGATGGCGTAAGTACCAAGGTCAGAGTTCACGTCCAAACTAGATTCTCTGCGGCCGCAGGTGACAGGTCTGCGCGCTTCACAGCATCAACCACGTGAACCGAACAATAAATTAATGACCGGCGATGATCGATGACCGGGGCCGGTCACCAGCCGGTTTGTCTTGAATTCAAGTCAACCGTGTTCCGCTGAGTATAGATACGTAGCATTCATTCAATACTAAGTAAGGACATATAAAATCCATGAATCCATTATACGATGATAGAGAACAAGGTACAGAAACAACAGACTGAGGGTAATAGTAACACAAAACAACAAATATCAGGAATGCAAATACATGACGAAGAGCATACAAGAACTGGTCAACAGCGCCGGGAACGACAACTTAAAGCTCATCGTCGCTGACATCTTCACCTCTCTTTCTGCGAGCCATGCGCTCTTTCTTAAGCTGAATAATAATCGGTGAGTAAAGTTCGGACCGAAACAAACAGAGGAAACTAACCTTGCGTTGCTCAGCAGACGTAAGTTTCTTTTGCTTCTTGTTGTCGATCTTGTTGCCCATGGCATCATATTGAACCTCCTCCTCACCATCGTTCTTATCAATGCGAGGACCTGAACCCTGACCCTCGACCCAGTTGTGGCCAGAAGCCTCGAGGTGGCCATCGCGCATGGCCCAAACCTCGTGGCAGAGGGACTCAGAGAAGTCCCTGTTGTGCGTAATGACGAGCACACCACCCTCAAAGACCTTTAAGGCCTCGATGAGCGCAGCAAGTGACTCACGATCGAGGTAGTCTGTGTCGGATGTAAGTAAAAGATAAGAAAATAATCAGTGCACATACTAGTCGGCTCGTCCAAGCAAATGACGTGAGGTCGGCGCCATGTAGCAGCGCCAAGGACGATCTTGACCTTTTGACCACCAGAAAGACCCCTCATGGTGTTGTGAGAAACGAACTCAGGCTCGAGACCGAAGTCAGCAAAGTGCTTCTCAATCTCCCGACGGACGAGAGGGCGCAAGAGACCGAGGCGCTGGGCCTCGCGGGTATCTACCTCGAGCACTTTCTGCAAAGACAACGTCGTCAATAATACCAAGGTATAAAGTCAACGGTACACACCTTCTCGTAACCACGCTTGATGAGCTCATCACGAGGCATCCACACATTCTCCGAAGAGCTCATGTTCTTGAAAGAAACATCGTACTCGTAGGACTGCTTCAACTTCTTGCGCGCAACAATCTCGTCAATGATTCTCTTGGAACCATCTTCGTGAACGTAGAGGGAACCATCCTTCATCTTTTGTGCCTCAGCCTCGGTGATTTGACGACTGGCCTTCTGCATCTCTTCCAAATCCTCACCAGTCTGGTAACGCCAGAGCATGTACTCCAGAGGAGTCTTGTCGAGGTGGTGGTCAATGTGGTGGAAGGCGTGCTGAGCAACGTAACCGATGACCAAGTTGGGGTGCTTCCAAATTTCACCACCCTTGTTGGGTTCCATGTCACCGATGAGGAGCTTGACTAGGGTGGACTTGCCGGAACCGTTGGGACCAAGGACGGCAACACGAGACGAAAGCGAGACTTGGAGATTGATGTCGTAAAGTTGCTGGACTACTTGCGTGGGGTACTGGAAGCCGACCTTGCGCATCTTGAGCAAACTCTTCTCCTTGGTCTTGACACCCTCGAGCAAAGGTGGGTCAGGGAGCTTGAACTTGTAGTCCTCAGCGGCCTCCAGAGTGTAGTAAGATTTCGCCTCAGGGACGGCCTTGACGAAGGCCTCAAGGTTACCGCGGTATCTCTTAACCTTGAAGCGATTAAGGTGGAGGACGTCGGTGATCGTGTTGTTGAGGAAGCTGGAGTCGTGGGAGACAATGATAGAGGTACAAGTCTTCAAGCTGACAAGGTAGTTCTCGAGCCAAGCAACGTTGACAACGTCCAAGTGGTTGGTAGGCTCATCAAGGAGAAGGATGTCAGCCTTGAAAAGCATGGCCCGAGCGAGAGCAAGCTTCATCTTCCATCCACCTGACAAGCTGCCGATGGCGTGCTTCTGACGCTCATCGTTGAAGCCGACGGAACCGAGGGTTTCGATAACCTCAGCCTCGTCAGCAAGAATGCGTGAATCAGAAAGGATGAACTGAAGGACCGACGTGTCGGCCTCACTGCCATCGATGTCGTGCTCGACATAGAAGGTGCGAACCTCATCAGGGGAAGGGAAGCCCTCAACCTGACCGTTGGTGATGGCGCGCATGAGGGTTGACTTGCCCGTACCGTTCTTACCGCAGAGACCGTAACGGTGGCCACGCTTGAGGCGGAGGGTAGCGGTGTTCAAGAGAATCTTGGCACCATAGGCAAGGGAGAACTGGCAGTTACACAAGTCCTCGCCTTCCTCCTCGTCATCGAGGGCCACATCATCCTCAATATCATCGCTCGCAGAGCGAACAACCCATTCCCTTGCAATAGTGATAGGGTCAGGGGTAGAGGCTACGAAGCCCAGGTAGGGAGCAAGAGTATCCCACTCAGGAACGTCAAAGTTTTTGACGTTAACGAGGTTGGCAGCAAGACGGGAGACGTAGACGGTAGGAGCATCGGTGGCGGAGGGAGTAGCGCCGCCGGCCTTCTTGTAGATGGCGGCGAGGGAGGAGGTAAGTTGCGACGCCTCTGCCACCTTCAGAGCAGGGAGATCAGTACCATCGCTTTCTTCAGGAACTTCGCCGACTTGGCGAAGAGTGGCAATGGCTTTGCCAACTACGCTACGAGCCTCAGGGTCACCGATGTTGGACGCAACCTTAATCAAGCCAGGGAGGAGGCTGGGCAAGAATGGACGGACGGTGACAGGGGAGTCCACGAGCTTGGCCATGTTGTCGACAATGCTAGTTATGAAATGAGATCTGCATCCCGATAAAGGAAAGTTAGGTACTTACACTGCAACTTTACGCTTTGTGGCAGTGAGCTTCTCTAAGAGACCACGAGACAGAAGAGGGACCATGAGGGAAAGTGTAGCAGAATCTACTTCAGTAACGAATGTGGTAGCCGAGAGGAGCTGGATGGTATTCGGGACCTCTTCAACAGGGTTGATGAGAGCCTTAATAAGAGCTGGAATAAAGCGTTCAATATCCTTGTTCGAGACCAAAGCAGTAGCTTTGGTAAGAGAATCACGGGCAGCCTTCTTCACATCTGCTTTGGTATCCCAGATAGCCTCAGCAAGAATTGGGACGATGTCAGGCATCAGACGAGCAGTTTGCAAGGGTGCAGAAACGACGAGCTGGTTGAGAGCGATGAGAGCGCCAGTCTTGATCTGCCATTTACCGGCAGTTTTAATTTGGTGAAGAAGAGCGGGAAGAATAAGAGCGGTAGCCCAGGGGTTCATGGTGGCAACGAACTCCCTAACTGCTTCAACGGCTGCGTTACGAGGGGCAGGCATCTTGTCAGCAAAACCCTCGATGAGAGCGGCGTAAAGGCCAGATTCGACGAAAGTCGGCTCCAGGGCCTTGGTGGCACCCGCCTTGGCAAGGGTGGCTACGGCGTCGGCTGCACCCTCACGAGCAGCAGCGGATTTTTTGTCAGCAAGAGCTTTAACTGCGGCTTCATTGAAACCAACAGCAGCGATGGCAGCAGGGCCATCATTTTGAACGGCAGAAGCCAAAGCCTTTGCAGCTGCATCGCGAGTAGCTTTGTCAGCGACAAAGAGGGCTGCGACGTCAACTTGACCGTCGACAGGGCTCTTAAGAGAGGCGGGAGAAGGAGTAGCAGGGGCGGTAGCGGTAACAGCAGGCATTTCTAGTGACTAATCGGCTATAAGCACAGAGAAGACAGATAAGATATTGAACGAGCCTTTAGTGAAGACGTTGAAGTAAGTTTTTCTTCTAAGTGCGATTAAGCAAACAAAGGCTACAGATGACGTTCTAGGTCTACTGGTGGCAAAATGCCTGAAAAACTGTCAGCAGCGGGAAGAGCACGTTGGAGGATGGTGACCGACCTCTATACAGAAACAAGAAGAGTAAGAAAAAAGTAAGAGGGGAAGTGAAGAAAAACGATAACGGACACCGGCTAGATCATATAAGGTAACAGCCTCGGCGGAGTTAGAAAAATTACTGATAATCTCACCCCACCGCTCGGCCGGCCAATCAACTAGCCCCGACCAGCTCGCTGATTTCAATCAATAGCACCGCCGCTCAGCGCGGGGCGTATCTTACGGTATTTACCCCGCAATTTTAGATCAATACAAACGTTCTATTGCTGTTCGATATCGACAACATAAAAGAATGAGGACAGCATAGTGCATTACTCCTTCTCCTCCAGCTTAGCAAAACTTAGCGGGGTGAATGCCTGTGATTTGAAAAATTAAAGCACATCAGCATGCCCACCACACGTTGAGCACAGGAATTTGATGAAGCAGTGCCACGTACATAACCCTCCCCTTGGTAGTGTTTGCTGTTCGCTTCAACCCAGTGCAGACGGAGTGCATGTAAAAATGCCGAGAGACCCTATTTTGTTTAAATGGCAACATTTCACCAAGGTAAAGGAGCCGTCAGTATTGACACGCCTGATCGCACGTTTGCAACACGCACCTCCATGATGCACAAAATGAAGACTGTCGATATGAACCAGAATGTCCCCGTGATTACGAGGGCAATAGTACCGAAGACACCTGAAAGTCCCAAAACTTTTTCGAGTGTCATTGACCACAGCACTTCAGACAACTGGGCATGAGCCAATGAGAGGGCCCACAGCCGGAGGTAAGATGCAGTATGCGAGATACAGCCAAGACAGAATTCGATGGTGTGGATAATCTGATGGATGACCACGTCACTGAAGTCGTGCTGCTCCTGTAGATATGAATCAGTATCACCACACCTCTCCTATCTGCCAGGATCATAACGTACATGCTCTTCCTCCATCTCCTCCACAATAACACGACCATTACCTTCTTCCTCAATTTCCAAAACCTCATCTGTACTCTCCCGAGATGCATCATTACGGTGACCAAGTCCAACGTACCCTTGACCCCGGATATTTTGCATCTCCTTCCATTGGAAGTAAGGTTTGGCACACAACATCCAAGGCACGCAGACAAGGGCGAGCAAAAGGAGCACAACTTGAACGAACCCTTGTCCGGGATATAGCTGTGGCTCCACTGTCCCTGGTGTTAGAAACATCGCAATCAGCATGTTCAACAGTGAGGGTGGCTCCGTCAATCGGGTGGACCAATCAATCGACCACTTGTAAAGGATACATAAGGCCAGATAACCGAAGATTGATTGTAAGAAGATCATTTGGGGGATGAAGTTGGCATAAATGTCAAGAGGGCGTTTGAATTTGATGTGATTGGGGAGTTGCAGGCAAAGGGCAAATGTCATCTGAAAAAAATGTAATTGTTTGAGCGTAACGATCGAGCTGCCCTCTGTGGAGGACGCACATGAATAACACCAAGCACGATCGCCATCTTCATCTTGTATGAATTTGTAAACACGAGCCCATTGTCCGCAGCATGCCATGCAGGGTCTAGCCCAAAGGGATAAACGTGACCAGTGGACACCGCGAATGATATTCCATTTGATGGTGGAAACTCCCACCCCGAATGCCAGATGTGGAGGCTCTTAGAGAAGATGTCGTTGTACATGAGGCCAGTGTAGACGGAGAACGTGCCCATGAGGAGAATGATATATCGACCGCTTGGGTTGATATTAGTGAGGGCATTCATTTAGTTACCTTCGTACTTACTAAAAGAACTGGCCGAGAATCTAGCAAGGACAACCATTAATGTTAGATGTTACAGGTACCATCAAAAACATGACCAACCTCATCGAGTTCCGCTCTAGCCCATTGCTTCTCCTTGAAAATCATATACAACGCGGCAAAGAAGATGATCAATCCATGCCCGATATCACCAAACATCACGGCGAACAAGAAGGGGAACGTAATGATAGCAAACAGACCAGGGTTGACTTCTTGATAGGTTGCGATACCATAAGCGTCCATAATGGTCTGGAAGCCCTCAGTGAACTTGTTGGTGCGAGTGAAGGTTGGTGGCGTCTTGTTCGTGCGCAACTCGTGCAAGATAGGAACAATACTCGTACCAGATTCCTCCTGCGGTGAGGTACGTGAGTGATAAGTTCAATCCTTAACATGTGGTTGTCGTACCGTGGCGTGTCGAAGTGCCACCTGAACCATGGTCATGTCCCTTGTTGGGCACCAACCCTCAGCGACAAGTGTCTTCCTCCTGACATCGTAGTTGAAAAGGTTCATCGTCTCATAAATCGCCTTCTCCTTGCGGACAACATCCTGCCACCTGGCCAGGTTCTCTCCGATTGTGACCAGTTCGCTGCGTCTGCTTAAGCCTGTGTTGTACAACACAGTCTGCAGGTCCTCCAAGCGATCGGTAACCTCGCGCAGAGAGTCTGAACGTTTGTCGGCGTTGGGGTCGATCGGATAGAGTGTTGCACCCATCGACTCTGCCACCTTTCGAATCTTGGCAAGTAAGGCATCACCGTGTGCGAAAATTATGAACACGTTCTTTCGCGTCTCCGCGCCAGTACTGGGATCAATGAATGGCTCTGCAATGTCCGTGTGATTCATATACAGATTGCCTCTCAGGACACGCCATAAAACGCGCTCGAACGTCGAGATACGGGTGCGGTCAATGGTGCCAGCAACGAATCTATGTTCATATCAGTACGATAGTGGTAAGGACATTCATCGACGTACTCGAGGTCAAACTGTAAAGTGGATGAATACTGCTGTTCCCGGTCATCATGTTGCAGAAGAGGAGCAGAGCTATCATCGAAAGAAGTCCTAATGTCGGTCTGCTGAGTCTCAGCCTACATGCAGCAAGTAAGTTTGCCATAAACGCATATCCATCAATCAACCAGACTTGCCTTCTCAAAGAAGACAGCTGTCTCGCGCAGAACATGACGGGCCTCCAACAGTTCTCTGGTGCGCTCACTCAAAGTCTTGTAGCTCTCGTTCATCTGCACGAGCCGCGTCTCATGCTCGGCAAGTGTGACATCAAGCTCGTCAATATTATGCGCAGCACTGGGTCCCAGAGTGACCAACGGTGCCGAGTCATAGATAGGACGGATAGGAACTACATCCTTTTCCTTCTGAATCTGAGATTCAAAAAACCGAACACGTCGAGCCATTTCTTCCGTTCTCCGTATCTCACCAACGAAGGAGCGTTGAAAGGGATTGACAGTGGGATTTAACTGCACTAACAATGAAGAGAATACCATCAATTAAATAAAGCACACGCACGTCTTTGAACTGTACATTGCCCAGCTCACCGAGCCCTGCTACTGTGTCATGGGCAACTTCGGTTGGGATATAGAGCTGCACCAAGCTCATCTGTTCCGAACCTGTTGACCATGGTCAGTAAAACGGAGTCATTACAGTTTATGTCCATGCGCACGGAACAAGGTAGGGTAATCGTCCCCCATGGTATTTGGATTCGAGCGCGTATTCAACAATTAAATGAGAGCTAAGACCAAATTCGCCTGTTGACGCTGCGAAAACCGAACTCGCAGCCGCTTGTTTGGTTTTATTTGTGCAATATTTGATTAAGTTCTATCACGTGCAGCATCCCACGCGCTGCACAGCCGCTGTGCCCCACGACAAAGCTTTGTCATTCTTCAGTCAAATGCCTGATGCTAGGAAAAGAAAACTTCGAAGTTCAGAAGGATGCTAGATGAATACTGCAAGCGATCACATCTACCAGTCAAGATGCAGTTCAAGAAAGTCCATCATCTCCAGGAGATACAGTACAGTTAGACCGAAACCTGAGACACACCTTCTCTCCACTCCTCCATACGCTGAGTGTTTTCGTCAGCTTTCTTGGCATGGCGTTCTTTCGCGGCCTTCGTATTTCCCCAACAGAACAACATCACGTCATCCTCATCCCACCTCTGTGCCTCCGATTCCACCAATTCCCCAGCTCCAGCTCCCACTGTGGTTTTGCTAGAACCAGCTTGAGGGGCCGCCTGGGCTGCATCACGTTTACTAATTGCAGTATGCCTATCATGTACAGTCGTTGGTGGTCCTGTTGGTGCTGTAACAGGTATGGCTGGACGAGGAGGATTAGCACGATTATAAAGGACATCGCGGCCATGCCCCCACATCTTGACAGCCGCAGCGCCATAGTTGTAGTGCAATAACAGATCCGACGGTCTGGATAGTTTTTTGGTATGTTTCTTGAAAGTGGCATCACCGTTATTTGGCACAACGGATGTTATGGATTCATCTGGGGTATTCAACCATTGTAGTGTATAACGGTGACCGGTCGGGTAACAAACATCGGCAAGCAACCTGCTCCGAACAGCGCGTGGTGGGATGTCTCTAGTGTGAAGAATATGATTTGGAGTCTGAGTATTTGATGGTGAGGTAGAAATCAGACAAAGGACAAACAGGTGGAGAAATATGACGAACCTTGAGAACGGCTACGCGGCGTAAATCGAAAGATTTATGTATCTGTAGGTTTGTGAACACGCCATTGCGAACATTATTAATCCCATTGAGTTGCGTGACATCCTCGTCGTAGTTTGGACGATTTTCGACGATAAGACGAAACCACTAAAATGGCTCAAGAAAGGGGACAATCAGATATATTTATAGATGATTGTAGAACGTACTTCAGAACCCCGTTTATAGGGAATGATGTGTAAAGCCTTTCCATTCTCTTCAGCAGCTCCTGTCCACACACAGCAGATATCACGATCCAACAGGTTTCCACGAAATTCGTCGCGCGTATCTGTAGATTCCGATGGCACGTTTGTTCTGTGTTTGATGACTTCAAGGTCGACAGCATGACGAAGATCTTCATTGGACAGATAGTAAGT
>PVYJ01004947.1:17063-37243 GCA_002995095.1 Rhizopogon sp. AM-2018a | reverse complement strand
GTGCACTCGTGACAGCAGTGGAATCATAAAAGAAAACTTACCTGTTGTATCTGCAACATAATAATATGTTCCTCGGTCATCCAAACCTCCATCAGTACTGGTGTCAATCTCAACACCATCTTGTGTTCGAGCCAGTATGCCTTCAATACCGAGGATGCACTAACCCAGGAAGACGAGATACTTGAGGGGCTTCAAACACAACGAAGTGATTATATCCAAAGGGATTTCGAGATAGAAGGACGAATCTTCTTCGTGCAGAAGAACAAGCCAAACATGACCGTTGGGAACGGCACTAGCGGACATGATTGCAAGGCCGTACTAGATGCAATACTGATGAAAGAATAGAGTAGAAGCTGGTGGCAACCCATTGACCCCTGATTCATATGTATAAAGATCATGGTTCAGTCGCGGTTGCATGGGTGACGCACAAAAAAGGAAAGTCACAGTCAGAGTACACGGGGTGGTCACGCCAGCTGGCAAGCCAGTACATAGGGCGGTACATCATGATAGTAGGTTGTCGATAGTGTTAACATCATAGCCGTCGTTGTTAAGTAGTATGAAAATCTGATTATTTAACAGTGCACTAGACAGAAAGCATGTGTAGATGGCAACTCGCAAAAAACGGACCTATAAGTATTCTCAGGAGTCAGTACTAATTTGGCGGTTGGCGTGTACTTGCTGGTAGTGATATACTCTATATACTGATAGGCAGTTACAGTCCATTCAACATTGGGCCGACATACCGGTCATACCATGATTGGGTGATACCGTAGATTCCCACAAATACTTGAAAGAAGAATCGTCCAGACATAGGCTCACAGCACACTGTGATGTCGCAGCTCAGTCAATTTTTAGGGACAGTCAAAGTTTGGGCGATTCAGTCAGCGATTTTGAGGCACGATTCAGAATTGGGCAGAATTCTATCATGAAACGAGGCACGAGTGTAGGGCTAGAATATGGACTTTGCGTCAGCGGGCACCTTCCGCCTTGCTTAAATTCAAAGGCGCCAATACAGAATTTATGGAGACCCTTGCATTTATGTATACTCTTCCCTCTTCTTGCTCGAGGATTGATCATGCCCACAATTGGCCTATACTACTAAAGTGACCATAGGTTCAGAGTAATATTTTATGGCGTTTCGCTGTTCATCGCGATCGTCAACATCAAAAATATTATCGCATAGAGCATCGGAATCACTGTCATTGGGTTCCTGAATATGTGAACTCTTTAGGTCGAGTCGCTGAGGGTCACGTCAGGATCGTAGTACATGAAGGGTGTGCGTGAATGACCCAGAAATGGTTGTTCCGAGCTGGAAGGGCCTGGTGGCGTGGGTCATCGAAGACGTTGTCACGGTGTTAGTATGCTTGCTCATTTCCGTCTCCGGTCTACAGATTCATGGAACGTCCGGGTTCAGCTGGGAGTGCGTCCCGGGGCTCAGGATCATAGCACATGTAACCTACTTATACGATTTGTAACGCCTGAGAGCTGGGAATACAGAGGGTGGTTTATATGCAGCAATTCATCTTTTCACATGTACACGAAACTGCGAAGCACCAACACATTGGTAACGTTGTCTGGTTCCGGATGCAGAGACCACCCCCGACGGAAACGTATCTCCAATTGATTCCGCACAAGCTGGAAACACTCTTCGGATCCGTACGTTAGCCATCACCGTAGATGGGCCAAGAAGGAAGAACAAAAGTTGTCTGACTTGCCAATCATTCCCCTACATCCATATCCTCCAGATCCATATCCTCTAAATAAACTTCGAGCTCATCACACTCCTGAAAAGCTTCAATGATCCCGTCTTGCATTTTCTGCTTGGCAATGGCAGCAAAGCCCTCCTCAGTCTCATCAGTGAGGCTCGAAGAAACCACCAGATCGACGTCAGCGCCCTCTTCGGTTTCTTCCGGGACGATAGCGGCTAACTTGTGCATGCAATCACACAACTTTTCGAGGCACTTGTCAAACGTCGGATCAGCCAAGACATTGCGCGCGCGTTCCGCTGCAAGGCCTTTCGACAAAGAGAGGTTCGTAGCTGTAATAGGGCCGACGACGACTACATCGTGCACGACCACCGAAATACTATCATTTCGCCGAATATCTGGGTTGCTCTGTGTCTTTCTATAAAAGGAATGGGTCATAAGAGCATTCAGCGTTATATTGTCCCGGGATACTCACTTAAAGGATATCCGCCTACATCCCGCTGCAGCTGCCCAGACCATCAACTCAGACACAGGGTCTCGAGGTAGATCCGTCGTCAGGACTTCTAGCACGTCAATGACCACTGCTTCGACTATGACCGCCGTTTTCTCAAAGTCGAAGCGGGTATCTACGAAGACGGCCCCAACAATGCTCTCCAAGACGTCGCTCAGCGCTTTCGGCGGGTCGTATTTCCATCCCCTGCGGATGGTGTCCTCAGGGGAGAGAGACATGAGTAAAGGAACATGTCTCGCGATCGCGGTGCTTAATTCGACATTGTTGATGAGTAGATGTTTGTGAAGGCCGAGCCGTTTGACAGCGATAGACGCTAGTGTCGGCCCACACACCGCTCGAGAGCGAGCAGCCGACAGCTGACCTGAAGTGGCCTCAGGGAATTTGTTGAACAGATACTGCATGACTACAAGATCAATGACAGCTTAGCGAAACATCAGCGAGTGACTCAGAAGGGTTGAGTTTCGCTCACCATCGCCCAAGAATTCCAGTCGCTGATACGAAGATCCACCAGTAGGCGCGAAAGAAGGATGGGTGGCAGCTTCAACCAGAAGATCGCCGCGGTGGAACTCGTATCCGAGGGTGACTTGGAGGTCAGCGAAAAGAGGCGGCACCGGAGATGATTCTGGCGGACGAGAGTATCGCAGCGGCCAAGGGATAGTGCCACCAAAGCTCATCCCGAGGGCATCTCCCACACGGAGAGCCATATCCATCCCCCCATACAGAAAGGCAGCGCCTAACGTAGCCTCCATACAGTCCTGTAAGCTTCTACGAGGATATTCTCGACGAACCTGCCGTCTTGCAAAATCGAAAGGATCCAGGTGGTCACAGTCTTCTGCAATGGTATGGCGCCACACGTGGAGAGTCTGGCTCTCCGAGGTGAGGTACCTCTCAAGTCCGATACCTAATGCCCTTGCCAGTAGAGTCCGATTCGACACACTGTTCTGACGTAGCTGAGAGAGTTGACCCTCATGCCGGTGGGGGTACTTGTTCATGACATGAACAGTTGTCGCAAGCTTGAGAACGGAGTCTCCCAGTGTTTCCAAACGCTGGTTATTCCACGTTGCACTTGTCGTGGGCAGAGTCAACGCTTCAATGAGTAGCTCGGGCGCGATGGCAGGTAACCCTAACTGAAAGCGCACTTGTTGAGCACGGAATAGGTCTGTAGCGCGGCGGCATATCCGCGGAAGGAAGAAGAATGCACGGTACACGCCCTTCGAGAAATGCATGCGCCGACATGCTCCTTGAGGGACAAGCACTCCTGGTTGTGCCAAGTGACGCTTGTATTTATCAATGTCCTGTAAGCGGTGCATGGGCCGATACAGGCCAGAAGGATGACGCGGAAGGTACGTGGCTTCAACCAAGGGGCAGTCGGTTGGAACGACCGCTTCGCGAGTCTTCCTGGTCCATCTCTGTACGAAGAATTCTTCGTAGGTGGAGCAGGAAGACTCACGGGCACCAGGTGGCGGTACGGATAGTGCCGTCAAGTCGCGACGTATATTGCGCAGAACCATTGTTCGTCCATACTGATTACTGTTCATGATCAGGGTGCGGTGATAATCATCTTCAGTCACAGAAGACCAATCGTAAGTTCCTTGAGGCTCTCTGACAACACGCTCCACCTCCTCAAAGTCGATGCAGTTGTGAGGAGTCAGTGGGACAAGAAAACAAGTGATAGGGAGAGTGACAGGCCGGCCAGTGATGGAGAGCCAGATGCCCATTTTGGTATACTCTGTAAGCATCTGCAACTTCTCCCATTCCGAGTCCTCGTCAAATACGAGCTCGTCAGTGCAGCGCAACGCGATAAGACAGCCTTCGCTCATGATCTCCAGTGCTGGTAGCTCCGTGCCAGTGACGAGTCCTGCAACGTCAACGCCATCCATGGAAATGACGTGCACCCTCAGTCGTGGCCCAAGAGCCCAAGGATCCCGCACCAGGACATCTAAGATGTCGGGCACATCACTCACATCCACAATTTCCCTCCCATCAGCATCCTCCAAGTTCCTACCTTTGGAGCCAGCTGACGGAAGCAAGTAGTCATCGAATACCCCGAGTTTGTGCAGTTCCTTGACAGCTAAAAATGCTACCGCGCGTCGGGCCTCTCGCTTGGAACAGCGGAGCGGTCCGCGGAAGACCAATTTGTCGATGGGCAGAGGAAGACTAGATGGCAGCTCAAGCACGACGGCATAATCGCCAGTATACTTTGGGATGGGAATGGGTGTGAAATGATCACGAGGAATGAGGGAACAAAGGTAGTTCAGCAGGCTGATAGCGGAGCCATATGTGAGCACAGCCCCCGTTGAAGGCACTATGTAGCGCTCGCGGGCGGCCAAGTCATTTGGATCCTCTTCCTCGACCTCACCTTCCTCCGATTCAGAAGATATTGGTGAGACTGGCCGAGGAGGGTTTTCTCGGGTCTGATAAACGCGCTTGAGCTCGGGCTCGCTATCAACAAACACTCTGTAACGACTAAGGTGTGCCATGTGGCCTTCCTGCACCATAATGACGAAGGTGGAGGTTTTGGTGCGTGCTCGACCGCGTGATTGTACGTACCCAACCATATGGTGTAGCGGGTCGAAACGAATGACAAGATCGCAAGCCTGAAAGAGAATCAGCTGTGCATGCCAATAAGATAAAGACCCTTACCGGAAAGTCAAGACCTTCCTCAGCAACTGACGTTGCTACAACTGCGCCGTACGCCTCAGATTAGAAATTCGACGGTCATAGAGATGAGACGTACGCAAGTTCAAAGTACGATCACGGAAAGCCTTCACGACGTCCTGCTGACGTGCGAGACCCATGCCCTTCACATTGGCGGTGGCGGCGTGCTTACCGCGATGCCCGTGTCCGCCACCATGCCCAACAAGCTCAGCACATCGAATACTCCCTCGAAGCTCTGGTATGCACGAAAGGATCTTTGCCAGACAAGCCGCTACTTGCCGTTGTTCTACAAATACAATTCCCTGAAAAGTGGGCGAACAATGCTCGAGTAACACTTCTGTGAGTGCTTTGACTTTTGGCGAGCACCAAGCA
The DNA here is from genome assembly GCA_002995095.1 of Rhizopogon sp. AM-2018a. NCBI lineage: Eukaryota > Fungi > Basidiomycota > Agaricomycetes > Boletales > Rhizopogonaceae > Rhizopogon > Rhizopogon sp. AM-2018a. The sequence continues at coordinate 31,996 of PVYJ01004947.1, read as the reverse complement.
AGCGGTACGGTTATTGGTACGGCAGGAGGAACAGAGTCGTCTTCAAAGAAAGGCCGAAATTCACAGAGAATGAAATCGATCTGTTCAAGGTCGGGAGGAATGACGATAGTGATCTCTGAAGATTCGTCGACGTCCATGCTGGGGTATGCGTCGTCGTCGTAATTAATTCGTCTGTCTTTGGTTGATGCTTCTAGGTCTTTGATGATCTGGGATATTCGTGCTTTGATGTCGTGGTATAGATAGAGGTCTGCACAATACGGACCAAGGCTGTTTCGGGTGACATGATACTTCATCTGAAGCTTCTCCCACGGAATAGCAACGTCAGAAGAGCAAAATAATGAGATACAGTCCCACAGGTTAGGATATAGGTATATGTAGTTGTCAGGTGGGGGGTAATACTGCTTGATGATCTGCGAAAGTGTTCGTTCGTCAGGTGTTAGGTTCTAGAGCTGGGAGGGAGTACCTCAAGAGGACGAGGGGAGTTCTGAAGGAGCTCAGAAACATGGTCACGAACTGCGATGACGGTAGCGTCAAGGTTCTTCTCGAGTGTCATGAGAGATCCCTGAGCATCTTTGGTATTCCAAATCGGAGAGGCAGTCATACCAAACACCTTTGGGCGCTGAAGTGATGGAGTTTGGAAATATTCACGCATGATGCCGTTATATGCGTGATTTTTCCTGGTATGATGACATTCATCAAAGATGAGAAGAGAAACCTGCCTTATGCGTAAGAAAGGTTAGATCAAAAGGACGATAACTAGATACCTTATCGATGCTCCAGTGGGAGTGAGTGAGTATGTTCAAAAATATTTGCGCTGGTAACATGATAGATCAAAAATGATAAGATATCGGAAGAGGTACAACACACCAGTCATGACCATGACATCCGACTTCTCGAATGCCGTCCTCCAGTTGGCACGATCTGTAAGGTCGAGATCAAGAGAACCATGGAACTTCTTAACTCGCAAAGGAGTGTGGAGCGCGATGAAGTTTGCCTGTTGTTCGACGAGTGCTACCTTGGGCACGAGGAAAACGATGACTTTATCCCGCGAGCTTTCTTGGAGTACGATCCATTTGATGAGCAAGATGCTGATGAAGGTCTTTCCACTTCCAGTGTCAAGCGCTGCGATGACGTTACATTGCTGAGCGCGTTGAAAAATCTCTTCTTGATATTTTCTAGGGAGGATTGATTCGTTGACGGATTGGATGGAGGAGTCTTGAGTGATGGTCATTGGACTTGGAAGAAAGACAGATTAACCACTACTCGGCATATTAAGCATACGGGACGTGACGATGACAGAAGTCGCCTAGTTGGTGATGGTACAGTTTAGGAAACTGAGAGCGAATCATCAGCCGCAGCGATCAGCAACGGAAGAAAATGTGACCAGCTTCTGCAATTCTTCAACATGGCCGTCAATCCAAACGAAGATACAGAGTTGTGAGTCCACATCCTCCAATGTCCTACACACTAGCCTACCAGTCTTCCTCAGCAACGACGCCCTCCGCCAGTACGGCATTATCCCTCCCAAGGAAACAACACCCCCCACCCCTTCACCTCCGAGTTCTCCAAAATTACAAGACATACTCGACGATCTCACTCCAGAAGAGCTCAGAGAACTCGGCGAAGAAGTCACAGATGATGATCTGGAGCGCAGTATCGAAGCACACAGAAGGCAGCGAGTAGCTCAGGAACGACTCCATCACAAACGCGCCCGCTTTGGGAGAGTCTATCCTATCGGACGCGATGATTATACCAGGGAAGTCACAGAGGCTAGTAAGATCAACGATGATGGTGATGATGATGATGAAGAGAAAGGCACGGGCGTGATTTGTTTCTTGTACAAGGATGGGTCAGTTCTCATCTCTGGTCTGGCACGTCAGGCACTCATTTGGATAAATCCCAAGAATTCCTCGGAGCGACAGAACGTTTGAACATATACGAAGTCTAGCAAGTCGATATCCACACTCGAAGTTCGTGTCGATCGTAGGCGACAAATGCATCGCAGACCTCCCAGATTCACGGGTTCCCATGTTGATCATATACCGGAAGGGGGAAATACGGAATCAACTCATCGCATGGGGCGCTGATCGTGAAAGACAGATTGAAGGCAAGCCAAATTTAAACTCTTATGATATTTGTCGCATATTCAATTATCGCAGAACTCGAGGCGCTTCTACTTCTATGTGGCGCCCTAGATCCTCCATTACACGGGCCGCTCGGCGAGCAGAGATCGCATAGCGACGAAGACTCTGAGGAAGGAGAGGATGATCCATCATCTCGCATGCGTTCTGCTGCAGCGAGCACGAATGCTCGGGCACCGAAGAATATTCGGGGACAGAAGAAGAAAGACGACTCGGACTCTGAATTTGAATTTGACATGTAGTCGGCAACAAAAAGGCAAGTGGAAGCTAGCGGAATTGGGGACGTGCGACACTCATTTGCATCATAAAGATCTCGTGGTGAGACAATCAGGAATTTGCTCGAAAGGGTGATTCAATAGGAACACTCTTCGAACTTGATAATCGAAGAATTCGAATTTAACGTTTGAACCACTTGTCAATACCTCAATATGCGCTGACTTACGATTCCATTGATTGGACTAGAGGCATTCGTAGGGTCTAATAAATTTGATCTGGCTCAAACTGCGTAGCTCTGACTTGCAAATATTCGTAGACACGATGCATGATCGGTACAAATTCAATTGCTATTTACTGCAGCACCAAGCATCATGTCCAGCAATCGCCGAAAAGGACGGCTTCACTTTCTTCGTCGCATGAAGGTTCGTCATAGAACTACACAGACAAGCAGACGCACTCTATATCACTAGGAGCTGTCTTTATCGCGGCGAGGATTGCGAGGAATGCGAATTGAACGCCATTCATGGCTGTGAGTATTAAAAATCACATACCAACGAAAAGTGCGATCGGATGATGTGCGTGAAGGCAATATAGTAAATCCAACCAGTGCTATATGAATATATGAAAGCATAGGGGGAATGCAGATCATGTTGCGCAAGAGGGCTGCTGTTCCACGCATAATCCTTGCAGACCAGGCAAACAACCAGCAGCACAATCAAATCAGAGGGTCATACATGCACGATTTCAAAGGACACATCATACTTGCTGTTAACATGACGAGGATGGGTGACTACGATACTATGTAGATACAGCCCCCGAGGTTACATACTTGCAGAATTTAATAGCAACCCTACATATGAGCAGGGAAGGGATGACCTTTTATGATGTCATGCTTAATTCGACTCGGACGCGATCTTGGCCCTTTGTTCGCTATAAATTGTTCAATGCTTCGGCTTCATTTCAAGGCACGATCTGTTATTCGTTTTAGATCATGTAAGTCAGAGTTGGGGACGACTTATATCTCTGGCGCGAACTAAATCGCATGATATGTTGGGGGATTACGGCTATGTTTATTTCGAGGCCTCGGAATATTAAAGTACTCTTAGCTGAGACTGTTTACCTGAATCCGTTGGAATCAACGCATTCGTAGATTGACGTAAACTTAAGGCCTGCTGCAGGTGAGGGCTGATTATGGATTTTCTGTGGACACCTTCAGCAAAAATGAACATGTAAATTTTATCACTGCTTTCACATGAAACTCGAGTTCCACTACGAACTTCTCGCCTATTCTGCATTGAACGGCGGAAGCACTTGCTTCCTCTTGACGGGCCATACCTCCGCCATCGTCTCCGCATCCCATATCCGCCCACCACGGATCACATACCTGATATTCCGCGTGTGGCGAATATCATCCTGTAACAGATCAAAACCTGGCGGGAAGACGACGAGGTCCGCAAGTTTGCCCTCCGAGACAGACCCGAGGCTGTCGAAGAGACCAAAGGTGATTGCAGCGTCAGCAGTTGCTGCGCGAATCACCTACCATACCGAGTTCAGGTCAGATCAGACTCTATAAACAAGTGTAGTGACGGGGGAGACAGACCTCATAATTGCTCAGCCCGCCTGCTTTGGCGTAGAACATCTCCTGGTGGTACATGAGTCCAAGTGGTGGCTCGCCATGCGCCCCAATATGAGCGCGCAGCCCTCGGCCGACCAAGTTCGCAACAGATGCAGAAACATTCCATAGTGCCATCGCTGGAAGGAAGAAATTAAAAGTGAGTCATCTCCAGACATGAATTCACATGAGGCCTTACAATTGAACGGCCGACTTGTGCTTTCCGAGAGCCCTTCGAGGATGTCGTGCCGCGTGTGCGTGCGGAGTCTGAGTGTGACAATGAGCTACTTAGCATACAATGAAAGAAGACGTACTTGGGGTCGTTCGGAATGTCCTCTGTTGCCCAAAGATATTGCTCTCCGAACATGCCTCCATAATCGACGATATGCGTTGGAGTAGATCCAGTCCCGCTCATCGCATAGAGCGTGAGGATATCATCGTAGAGCATCGACACCGGAATATTGTGCTCGATCGTGGTCATCCCTTGTCCAAATTAACTACCACTTAAGGCTCGGAGTCAGGCACTTACCGTCCATAATGTACGTCAAATCCCAATCATAGTTCATCCCCTATATCCGCAGTCAGTAGCCACCCACAGGAACAGAAGTATACTGACGCCTTCGGGTACGCAAATCATTCCCACTTCGCGTGCAGCTGTCAATAATCGTTGTCTCGCAGCCCTCGTCGGCAAATTGTAATTCTTATAGCTCCAGCTCGCATTTCCGGCCTCGGCTTTAATCCTGATAAGCGCTTCACGCGCCTCACGCATGCTCGCGATGTCCTGATGGATTTGGTACTCAGATGCGCCATAAATGACCATGCCAGTCTGAAAGAGCCGCGGGCCAGCCATGAGTCCTGACTCGATACGTCCGCGCTCGACATAGCCAAGAGAGTTATGTAGACTTGGGCTATAAGTTCTAAGTAAAGTGGTGAATATTTTCGGAAATAAAAATCACTGACTTGTGTAATGTAGTCACGCCGTACGCAAGGAATGTTTGCATCTCCCACGACGTCGCAGGGTACTTGTCTTCTGCGCCGTTCCAATGCGCATGCGCATCGATGAAACCTGGGACGACGTACCCTACGCGTTACGCAATATTAGCTCTCCCTGTCCTTTGAAATGATCACAGACGATCACCCACCGCCCTCTGCATCGATGATAAAGGCCTCGCTCAGTCCCTCACCAACGCCAGCGCCACCAACAGCCTCCACAACTCCGCCCCGAATCACGATACTGGCGCCTTTCCTCAAATCCTGCGTGAGACCGCCGTTCTCCATGCTCAATACGGTCGCATTGCGGATGACGACCACTTCGGCGTTACTCCGTACTGCATGTTCTTTCATTGATCTCTGTGCTCCATCCGCCATCGATTTGCGTGCCTCGCTGGACAGCCGTTCCATATCAGGAATATAAGTAACATCCACTGCCGTCACATCGAGCAATCCCCGGACACAGTCAATCCCGAAGGTAGAAGAGTCAGTTTCGATTGCACCCGAGCACGAGGCAAGGCGAGAGAGTGGGAGGGTATGGAGGTATGGACCTAATTCATGTAGCAGTTAAGTATGTCAGAATGGAACTCGATAGGAAGAATTTCGGAGAATGAGAACGAACGCACCAAGGAACCACCCGATCAGACTGCCGTCCCCGCTAAACACGATATCATGCCCACCGTCCCCGCTCAGCCGCGCCAAATTCTTGGGTGCCTTCCCGGGCTTAGCCCACATCTCTTTCTCAGAGTCCACCGAGGAAGGCGGCACGTAATGTACATGGAAGAAGCTGACAAACGCCGCACCTCCTGCTGCTTGGTTGCTTCTTGAGAATCTAGAGGGTACGGATCCAGATGGAGAGAAAATCATCTCGCTCGTTCCCTTGCCCCGAGCCACTACCTCCGCAACACCATCGGGCAACGAGATCCGAAGGACGCTGTCAGATTGCTGCACTAGGACTTCACTAGCCTCGCCGTCCACGAATGACAACTTGACGACATCGGAGGGATCAATACTACTCGGGACATAGCGCAGGTTATTCAGCTCCACCAGGCCTGCGGAGAGGGAAAGAGAGAGGGACGGAAGTGTGATCTCCCCGACCCAGACTCCAGTTTGCGCAGTAGCCACCACATTACCAGTCAACACATCCCCACCTGTCTTCACCAGCACCACCGTCCGCGCGTTGTTTTCAACAGTTCCACTTACAACGGCACCAAACCACCGCCCCTTGGGGAGTCCGGCAACTTCCCACACCTGTCCGCTCTTCAAATCTGCCAGTTCAAGAGACGAGAAGTTCAAGTTGTCCCAGCGTGCGTGCAAGGCGAAGGAGGAACCAGGAACTAAAGAAGGAGAGTAGTAACCTGCGGAAGGGTGCAGGTGAGGAATACGACGGGCAGGCTTTGAATTCCCCACAAAATTTGCATCATCCATGGGGTCCAAGGTAGCGGGGTTGATGAAGGAGTCCCCCAGCACTTGCACCCACGTCTGGCCTGCGCCAGCAAATACGGCACGGTTGCCTGCCTCATCCAACGCGAGCTGTGTAAATGCACGCACGCGCTGCGGGCCTGATTCGAACTCCCGCACATCAGTCCTCACATGCCGCGTTTCCGCGAGCTTCTTCGAGATGTGTGCCGTAAATGGAATCACCTTTGGCGTGAGGTCTGAGTTGTTTGTGGCTTTGCTCGCCGCAACGAATTCCCCCTCTGCATTGCGTACCAGTGGGACATGCCAGATCTGCCCGGCAGCCCATATGACAATGCCTGGTGAGGACGAAGAGGGCGTGAATGCAAAAGCTGGGTAGGTACCCATTGGCGCGTAGATTGTCGAGAGGTCATAGGTCAGGCCGTGCCAGATATGGTGCAGAGTGCCTGTGTTGAGATCTCTGTTGGAGGAGTGGTAGTTAAGCCAAGTACGCGTGTCTAAAACACACCCCTCACTTGAGTACGAGTGCTTCCTTGTCCCTTACACGGCGCACGAACGCAAGGGTGCGTCCATCGCGAGAGAGTGTAGGACGACTTGCACCACCAGGGAACGCATCAACAAGTGTCTCATCCACGCCCGTCGTCAAGTTGCGCCGGAATATCGAGTAGATACCCTTGTGGACATCTGCAGGCACATAATGAGACAGAAGTACATGGTGCATTGACGAAATGGAGGAAGCCAACGCACCCTTGGAATATGTATATGACCCATCAACATCCTTCACATTACCAGCATAAATAAGTGTATCATCACCCGCCCATATGAACTGTTCGTGTCCAATCTGCTGCTCCACGTAGTCCGCCTTTGTCCACCCCATAGGCAGGCGCTTTGACACTATACGCTTCCCCGCGCCTACATCAACTAGAGACTTGGCGTTGACGGGAGGAACAGGGAACTCCCAACCTTCGCCAGCCCCAAGAGAGCGTGAAGAGAAATACCATTTCGTCGCAATGACCTTATCCCCTGAGGGATGCCAGCGTGGGTCGGACACCCAGTTGTACGTCTCATTCGTGATGCGTTGCGCTACACGTTCATAAGCATCCAATCTCGAATCACTCAGATGGGCACATACCGTTTGCCCTTCCCTCTCTTGTCAATCTCCTCAGTTTCCTCTCATCTGTCTCCTTCACTCCTCGAACGAGCAACTCCTCGTCGATATTCTGCTCGAAGGAATTGACATGCGCGCGAACGTCCATGGCCTTGCATCCGTCCGCTGTCCAGGGCATCACCCATAAATTATCAGTGCCGAGCCCCGCATCGCTTCTGAACGCAAGCCTGTCGCCTGCAGGGGAGAACCGCGGATCCGCATCATGTGGAACACCTGTAAGCACTGGAACCGCTTCTGTCCTCCCACCCAATATTAATGGCTCAGCAGCTCCCAAATACGTATCAGCAGGCAAGCAATATACATCGCCTGCCATGTCAAACACGATGTCCCCGCTCACGGGATGCACATCGAGCCGTAGCCATGTTCCTTCTGTTACCTGGTACGACAGTGTGCGGGGGTAGGGGAAGTCCGTAGAAATGTCCCAGGGTTCATGTGTGCGCAGAGGAAAGTCGTCATCTGCGAATTCGGACGCGGGATCATCCTGCAGGGCTCCAGATTGCTTTAAGGTGGGAGAGAGTGGAGCAACAAGGCGGGGGAGGGCAAATCGACAAACCCATGTTGCAAGGCAGGCACACGTAGCTAGTTTCACGACTGTTAGTAGCCGATGAGGTTTCGCTTGTTGTCCATAGGGAGTTGTGTAGTACGCGTCGACACCCTTCGTAGTTGTTGGAGGTGGTCCGGGCAATCCACCTTTCTCGGGGAGGTCCATTTGGCAGTGCTGCACTTCAGATCACCACTTGAAGTTAGAACGAGCTTTAGGCTGTCATTTACTATATGGGCGCTTCCGAGGCTCTTCTGTAGCACATGCAACACGTTCACATGGTCCACGTCAGCGACATCATGATCATGTGCAACTCGGAAGTCGAACTGACATGAGAAAAAAGGCGTGCGTGCATCGTCGAATACAAATATTTTACATGAAGCTTGAGCCTAGACAATGGATCTCTGATAAATAAATAAAACTTGGGAACTAGCACCTTGATGATCAATGGAGAGATAAGAATTTTTAAAAACTCATGAAGACACCGTTTCGCCTTCCTCTGCAGCAGCAGCAGGAGCTCCCGCTTGTGCAGGCTCGTCGGCAGGCATCTCTACCTCAGCTTCTTTTGCTTCTGTTGTTTCTTCCGCTTTTTCACCCTCTTCACCCTCTTCGCCTTCCTTAGCATCTTTGCTCCCAATGACAGTGGCGTTGATCCTTGCCAGCGAAGGGTTAGTCAGGGAACAGAATAACAATTTGTGAATTGAAGATTCACGTTAACATAACATGCACTTTCTCTGCCTCCTCCTGGCCCTCCAATTTCGGTAAATCTACAATCATACGCTTGCTCCCTTTCCAACCGAAGCTCCCAGTGGTGAAACTTGTCGAAAGGAGCGACACAGCTCCCAGGAACCCAGGATCAGTCTCAGCGGCATCGATCTCAATGGGAGGCTCAGTATGTGTGATGTTAACATGCAAGGGTTGCGCCCGTGAGCGGAACGCAGTAGCGCCCATCAACGTCTGGCCATGGTGCACATTGAGTGAGAGTTAGGGGCTGAGATGATGTCAAGATGCAGACCTTCGCTCGTGCTCTACCCTTCCTACCAGCGCCCTTCGCGCCTTTTTGACCCTCTGTTTTGGGTACCTTAGCACTGCGCGTCTCGCGCTTCTCAGCGGTGGAATCTTCTGCAGCACGTTTTCTTCCTGCGCGCACATGTTAATAGGAGCTGTTAGGTGCATACAATGAAGTTGAGCTCACCAGGCATAGCTATAGCCGAATGAGATGTGAATGTGAATGTGGTGTTGGAAGTGAAGAAATGTGCTTGAAGTTACTGATCCAAGGTGATCCGGCGCGTACTGTTGATATCGTCTGTCAGACCGCCAATAAATACCGCACCACAGCGTGGAATGTGACGTCACGCGTCGTCACGCCGAGCAACGCTTTGACCAGGTGGTCACAGACAATACTAAACTGAAGTCATGCTGCACAACACAAATAAACGCATTGATCAAACGAACAATGTGATACAACTACACAGATTAAAGACTACTCAACTGGGACCACTCAATGCCCCGACTCATATGTAGTAGTTCATACGCTCTACGTACTGCTTTATCTGAGGAAGCGTTAGCAATAACTTCCCTCAGATCGTCAATGAACGAACCTTTACACCAAGTGACTGGTGCGTAATATTGAACCGATGACCGATGACCGAATGCACTAACTGCAAGCCGGTCCCATCCAATACCGTTCGCCCCTACCTTCCCTACCCCCACCCCGCCCGGCGTGCTATCAGTGGACGGGGCTCCGAAGAGCCAACCAAACCGTCAGATATCATCATCATCACTGTAGAACTCGTCATCATCCTCATCAAGGGCCGCAAGGTTCGTCAGGTCGACTTTGTAGCGAAGCAACCCGCCTATCCCACCGAATCCCTTCACGAATTGTGCGCCCTCTTGCGATCGGTTGGTCACAAACTCGAGATTTGCGCCGAACTCCTTATATTTTTCGGCGAACCATTCAAGGAGAGGCTGCGGTTCGATGGCGTGTTCCATTTCGAGACCAGTGGATTTGTCTAAGAATCGCTCGCGATCTTTCTCTTGCTCTTTGGTTGCATGAACGACAATTTCCTCTAATATATCCATCAGACATCAAGCGACATGGTGAGACAGTAAGTATCCTTACCTCCTGCAGCATTGCGGAATACGTGGCGTGTGGTATCCAGGTTCTCCCATACGATCAGGGTCTCGACGGCACCGAGTTCAAGCGATTTCAACGTATCATCAATACCGAAGCAGTACTTGTTCGTGTCCTGGCTGATTTCATCGAAGTACTTCTGGATAAGTCTCTTCTCCTGCACGAATTTGACGTTTGCCAGTGCATCCGCCGCAAGCTCGATGGCCTGCGCATAAACTTGAGTAATGAAATGCTAGTCCGGGAATATTTAAACCGACCTGGTTGAAACCATTCTCACCGCCGTAGCTCACATCTACAACCTTGATCACCTTTGCACCCAAGCGTGGATCAAACAAGTCACTCTGGCTGAGTTCTGTCTTGAAGTCGGCGCTTCCCGCGAGGACAAGTCCAGTCACATTAACCTTATCATTTGTGATGAAGTGTTGCACAGCAAGCTCAGCGACTTTTCGGACGTAATTGTGGCGCTTTTCGTCACGCAGGCGGGAGAAACGTAGCGCAGATTGACCACCACGACCGTGCTTCTTGGGGAGATCGACTGTGAATTTGTGTACGACATCGCGAGTATTGCCCGAGAGTGTACCGAAGAGGGTACCGCTACCATCCATGACGATGAAGCCAAAGCGAGAATCAGACTCGAGAAGTTCAGATAGTGCTTCAGTGTGGAATTTGTTATCACAGAGATAAAGCGACCTGAATTGAGCATAGTAAGATTGGGATCGTGCGTGAGACGATATACTTACGTATTGATCGGCTTGTGAGGTTCAAAGTCGAATGAGACCTTCTTCTCCTTACCTTCATCGGTGAGGATGGTGCCCACGAAAAGGACGAGACCGTTCGGTGGGACTCGGTTATACAATTTGAGGCGCTGCTGGGTACTGGTGATGGCTGCAAGGACGGACAATCTGTTCACCCGGGACTTGATGTTGCTTGCAGTACCATACTCCTGCGTTAACATAGCTGAGGCACGAGATATCTGATCCTGTAAACACACAGGTGGACTAAGATGAGCGGGTGAGTAAAGAGGGGTACTGAGATCGGCGTACCTTGGGAGGGATGATCAAGCTAATCATCGAGGTTCCCGCTCTGTCCATGAGGCGATCAGCGCTGATCGCTGTTGATTCAGTGAGATGGTGAAGACATACCCTCGTGCAGCGTCCAAACTTTTGATGAGCTTCTTAACTTTCCACATCTGAATGTTCTGCTCTGCGACATCTTGACTCATGATGAAAAGATAATTCTTCTAGTTGTTTTTTGTTGATTTTCTATCGCTAGAGGTATAGCAAAGGAAGAAGACGAGTGCGGAGGGGGAACGCCTTTGTCCCGATTCCCTTATGAATTTTGAATTCCAGTGTCAAAGTTTTTACCGGCCTGTGCCAGATTTAGGGTAGGCTGCTTTCACTGACTTCGAGTCGACTCGCGCCACCAACCAGTCTTTTTCCTCATTGCGTCATGAGCAACGCAACCGGAAAACGCAAGGACAATGTCCCTACTGCCGACGTTGAGCGGAAAAGAGTCAAGTTAAATACCGGGACCGCCACAAAGGCCATTCCAAAAGTACAGAAGATCAGGGAAGATAAGGAGACCAGCGGACAGGTGTCAGGGCCATCGACAGCCGAGACCTCTGCGTCCACCTCCCAACCAGCAGCCCCCGATAATCATCCCCGTCCTAGAATACGCAAACTTGCCCCACCGCGCCCATTCCCGACCGTTGCACCGTCCGCCCCTGCTACCGCGCCGCGCTCTTTGCACAAGGAAGGCAAGAACAACATCTGCATCACGCGGCGTACCAAGCTCGCGGCTTACCTGCGGCGATGTAAGGCTCTAATCATCGAAGATGGGTTCAAAGAAATTCGATTGAGCGCGATGGGTGCTGCTATCCCGCATCTTGTGCTGTTGGTCGGTTCTCTTCCCCAGATAGTACCAGGCGACTTGGTCGTCGAGGTGCAGACGGGAAGCGTGGACGTTGTTGACCAGATGCTTGATGAAAGCGGTGATGAAGATAGTGGTACCAGCGATAAGGAATTTAAAACGAGGGTCAAGTCTACAATGAACGTCGTCATTCGCGTAGGAGGCCAGGGGGGGCCAAAGTCGATAAGCAATGCTACGAATGTATCAGCAACAAAGTCTGGGAAAGCTTCCTCGAACAGAGGAGACGCTCAGCCATTGGAGAAGCCGGAGCAGATTATTTTGCAGGAGCCTGAACAAGAAGTCATGCCAGTCATGACAGGAATCATAGTAAGAGGCTATCGATACATTGTATTATTTACTGCTGATGGTAATCGTAGGTCGGTAGCATTCCTACTTCGTTAGACTGATGGACTAGATCTTACCGTTCAACATGCACTGTTGGGACGGACCGTCCCAGTCTATTGTGTCAGGATTTCAGGATCGAACATATTTGCAGGTTGTGTGGACTGACGCGCTGGTTCGATATTCGCCCTTCGCATCGTATGCATTCGACGCTTGAATGTCCACAGTAGCTCGTGGTGCAGCGTGCCCGTGACCTTGGTACAAAACGGGAGCACGAAACATCGCGCACCTCGAGTACTCTACATCCCTGGTACATCTTCAGTGAGCCTGTCGACGCATCTTAAGGCAACTTATCACAGCGCAGATGCAGTGTGCCCTTGACTGTGCAAAACACGTGGACAGCTACACCGGATCTGCAGGTATAATGAAGTTCTAATTTTGTTGAAACAATCACAACGATAATGGCACGCGTCTTTCTGAACGTACATGCCGTATTGCAATCTATTTTAGGCCTTCAATTCCCTTCTGTAAACTCCAGGAGGTAAAAATAGCTGAACCCTAGCGAGATCGTGCGCAGCCGCAGCTCGATCTTCATTCGATGTGTTACCTGATGAGTCAGGCTTTATTTCTCCCAGGGGTTTGGTAGTGCTTTGACTTTCGAGACGTCCGGGGCGGCCCTGGCAATCACACTTATGTCGTGACTCTCTTCACGGCATAGGTCCTCGAGCGATCCAGGTATCAGGACAGTGAAGTATACGACTGACAGGGCTGCTGGACGTAAATGACAGCATTATTGGAATGCATTCCGCGGACTAAATGGGCCACAACCCATCCAGCTACAAAGATAAGTTTACCGACACTATCTGCTCCTTCGTAACCGTAACGCAGATAGTGCAGTACGGCATGAAATAAATTCATTTATCTGACGGAATTTAACTTTGCTTGAATGCGACTAGGCCAACCAGAATCGGGATCAGAACGTTCTGGAGAGTCTGATGTGCTTCGAGAAATTATGTTGACTGGCATGCGGTGGCGGCGCGGGGTGACGCTGCGCTAATATTGGAGTCCACAATATATTGTGACTAGCACGGATGGGGCATACCTGTTAAGTGGAATTGCATTCATTAAGAGTACAAAACTAACCACATAGAAGGAGCTTGTGCCATTGCCCTTCGGCGCTCCAAGCAATCGAAGGTCAATAATGTTAGTCGGCGTTGTTTATAACCTCGCATCTTAACCTAAAGCACATCAGATGCAGGACTAACATAAAGTGTCTGGGGGTTTCTCCATTCCTACCTGCCCTCTTTTTCCCATCACGCAGGCGCGGCAGATTCCTGCTCGAATGACATAACCTGCTAACTGTCAAACGAGCGAACCTGAGCGCGGAATATCTTTCGTGATACGCGGATGATCATGAAAGACATGTGTGTTGTGGGGTTGAAGTGGGGCGCGAGAGACTGATCCCGTCGGACAATGATATCTCCAAGTTTGTTGGAGAGCAAGCGTGTCTTATCGATGACCAGTGTCCATAACCAAGAATAACCCCCAAGTGCCAGTGCGAGTTTTCAGTCCCAACATGAACACAAAACTCATTTCCATTTCTTTCAGTTTTCACAAATATATTATACATAGATCCACTTCGAGTCTTCGACGCTTCAGAAATAAAGCGACAATCGCTACTGCTTCACTTCGCTGCATTGACACGCAAAAACTCTGCAATAGTAGTCCCTCTAAATCTATCGGGAATCGTGTCAAAAATGCAGCCGACTGTCAGCTATAGGACTCACCCGACAAAGTTTGCTCCGGGATCAACGAATGCCCTGGAACAAGTGTCATGTTATGAAATCGCCGTCCCAGAGTCAAGGCTTCGTACTCACATGTATCCTCGATCGGACGGCACACCAAGTTTCTCTTGGAGGAATTCAGCAAACGCCTTCGACCAGACTAGAGAATTTTCTGCGTTTACGCTGAACAGGTTCATCTTGTTTACAGGTCAGGAAGATGTCAGGGACTCAGAGTCACTCAGCATACCATGTGTAATATCAAAGCGGGATTGAAAGTGCCACCAAAAGCGAGGTAGGGGTTATACAAGAAGTTCACATTGAAAGCCTTCTCGTCTTTGCCGATAGTCGTCGCGCAGAACTAACATGTACGAGGGGTGAGCATTGTCTGAGTACGTAGGCTACGAGATAAAATCCTTGACCTTGGTAAATTCGCGAACGAATTCCTTCGTAGCCTCTTCAGAGTCAAACTATAAGTGATTTATCAACTGCGAGTTTGAAGAACATTTGGCTATAGTCAAAGCAAACCTTCAGCGAGATGTCAACGCAAAAGTACGTGAAACGTCGACCACCTAGATATCATCCATTGACCATGACGTGTCAAACAAATCGAGAGATGTGCGGACAGGTTGCTTGTGAAGCCTACGTGCGATGTCCGTAGTGAAGATCTTCATCTGCCGA
>PVYJ01004947.1:5482-17046 GCA_002995095.1 Rhizopogon sp. AM-2018a | reverse complement strand
GACTAGATGTGTCTACACAGAATTTGAAGTATTGATGGAGGAATCATTTATATGCGATACTTTGAATTGTTTTACGAATCTTCGTGTACATTCTCAATCAGTGAACGAGTTTCAAAATGGTACAGCGTATTTAGAAGAGCTAGACTTCAGAGGAGACGAAAAAAAAAACAGAAAGGAGTGATTTGTACTTCGTGTATCTTCAACACATCACCTCATCAAGTCTCTCAGTAAACGAGGAGCTCAGTCCCATGCCAATCCCTACCCATGACCTCTCCATTTCACTTTGTGTGACAGGCGGGAATGGATATGCTGCGTCTGTATCCCGACCAGGCAAGGAGTTGGGCGAGAGGGAAGACAGTGAGATGGGGGACCACACATTGGCAGACTCTGCGGCAAGCTCCGATGCTGTGTGAAGGATGATTTCCGGCGGTAGAGCCAGCGACTGGGTGTGAGACGCAACCTGCGCAAAGGAGGAAGAGAAATCGAGCTTCGGTAGAACAAAGTGATCCTGAATGTCGGGAGACAGCGTTAACCCAGGCCCAAGGTCCCAATCATCTGACTCGAGCTCGATGTCTGAATCATCTTCGACATTAGCATCGAAGTCTAATTCTGATACAGATGCCGAATCGAACTCGAGACTGGAAGCCACTGACTCAGGGCTGAATGAAACATTTTCGTCATCGGTTGCACTCGTCTGCGAAGAATTGGACATGATTTCTGAGTAAACTTCTTGGAGGTCACACCATCCTTGCCCACTTTCTCCGATGACACTGCGTACTTGAGCAGCCGTCCAGCCTGCAAATGTGACCCGGAGCACTGTGCACTGCTTGTCGCTTGAGTGACTATCTGCTGAGGCGGGACCAAATGCGTAGGCGTCTACCTTGACGCCAGGATTAGCCCACACGTCTGCAGCATCCAAACGGGAAAATAGAGTTGACACGCGAAGCGAGTGGTTGCGATGCATCCGATGCGTAGCAGCGATATCAGACACAGGAAGAAGCGGATGTAGCGAGCTAATTCCGGCAGCGGATTGTGCAGATAGTGGCAGACGAGCGGTAGGAGTAGGAGCAAGAGGTACCTGAAGGTATGTCATCACTTGCGGCAAAGCAGATTGTGGCAAGTAATAGTCAAGTTCAGAGCTGTCGACCTCGGTGGGTGTCTCATAGACAACGGGCTTCTGTTTTGGCTTGAGCATCTCCTTGGTCTTTCGGGGTGTCATATTCTTCTCAGCTTTGCGTAACCTAAGCTCTTCCTTCTTCTTCGCCTTGAATTCCCATTCCGCCTCCCAAAGTGCACGGGTGGCAATAGGGACATTATCAACGACATTCTGGAATATGGGGCGCGCAGAATGGAATGAACGAGCCGTACCAAGACCGACATTAGCGACATGCCCGGGGATGGGAGGTGGACGAGGAAGACGCGGAACAGATAAGGGGCGGTAAAGCGCATTCCTCACAGGGAGCGAGTATGAGGCTTTAACGCTCTGAGCAGTTGAATGGAAATGGGAAGGACGGACGAGCGAGCGACTCGGAACAGCAACTGGCACATGATGCACAAGTCCTGGAGTAGTTAAATGGGCGAAGAATCTGGAGACAAGGTTGCGAGAGTTTGTAAAAATACGTTGAGCAGTGGATGGCAGCTGGGGAGTTCGCAGTGGTGGTGCGAACGCTGAGGCATGAAGCGATCGAGCAGGACCAGCGCCAGGGGCGTAATGTTTGGTCCCGCCGATGCCTTGTCTAAGGTGACGAGTGCCGTGCAAGACGGCAGACATCGTGAAGGATAATCAGTTCAACGTTCAACGGTGACAGTCAAAGCTAGCAAGTAGAATGTTAACCAGTCTAGACTCTCTCTGTCATTCAGTCGTCTCAAGTAGGCTGCCGTGCCGAAACGACGCGTTTGCTGAGTAAGCCGCTCGGCACATCTACTGAGTAAGTTAAGCATTTAGGGCAGGTCACTCTGCTAGGTGTCTGATCACGTGGTGCTGATGGACGCGACTCTTGGACGCGACCATGATGAATGCACAACAACCAACAGTGCCTTCAGTATTACTTCCCGAGATCCTTGAGTTTTCCCCTCAGCTCATTCTCGACGACATTATTAATTATGCCAACGAAGCCATCACCAATACCGTCGATGCCTTAGAGGGCTTCCTGTTTCGCTGGGCATCTGTACGAGAAGAAAGAGTTAAAGAGGATTGGGATAGCACGCAAGAAGTGGAACAGGGTCTCGTCGCTTTTCAGACGCTCCTGGAGTCGCATACGGATATTGCCTTTGATTTTTTCGAGGCATGGTCACTCCGTAACATCTTTGCCATTCCCGCCGATCTTCCCGTCGTGGTCCCTCACCAAGAGAACCTTGATCTCGATTACCTCCCAGAACGTGAAACAGAGCTCATGACAGAGATAGATGAGTTGCGAAGGAAAATAGATGCTGTACGTTTCCGAATCCGCCATTGAGCTCGCGCGTTCTAATGGTATGCAGCAACGTCGCTTGAAGCGTGTCTTGACTCGCGCAGTCCGCAAGTCGTCAGGAGAACGTCGTCGCTCTGAACGTCGCCTAGAACAGTTCTCCTTCCTTCAATCACCGCAAGTATATGAACTCGCCGGCCTTCCAGAGCAGTACCGGTCAATGTTCTCAATAACATCATCGCTTCCGCCTCTTACACCTGAAGCTGTCGCTGCTTTCTCGCAATCACCATTGGCAGACCCTGGAAAACGGCCATGGGAAGTGAATAAGACGGGTTATCTTGACTGGGCTAGCAAGCAGTTACTCGCAAAAGCAACGCATAATGGCAGCGCTGGTAGCCTAGCAGTTGGATCACTGGTAGAATCCACTACTGCGGTGGCGAAGACTCCAGATCTTACGCAACTGATGGAAGCAAACTTCACCTCACAGAATGCTTCACTACCTCCGCCACGCGATCCATGAAATTATACCAGGTGAGAATCCATAATACATATGTGGTGGAATTTTTTCAGTACTTATTGCTCTCATGCACAACCAAGGGTTTCTCACATATTCGACTCTGAGAAACAGTGTACCAGTACCATGTGGAAGTTGTTATATGTAGCAAACATATGCATTTCATCGGCTCCCGCGAAAGAACACGGCTGTATCTGTATTACCACAATCGTCCAGGGGAGAAATGTAAAAGTTGACGCATGACTGATAGAAATGAAGACAAACGACAACAATCAGCAAGAGACCACTTTTGGTGTGCGAGATATTAAGAAACAAGTCTGGCGATGGCGAGCCGAGACGGGTCGAGGCTTTAGAGGCGTAAACGTCACACCTTTCCTGCATAGACTACCAGAACTGTCTTCCACGGCTTCGTCAGCTGTGTAGACAGTAGTGATGAAAAAACAACAGCTGGTTTACCGTTTGGAATATTTGTTCGGGATATTTTTTTACCAGTCGCCCGACCAATGCTGGTTACCAGTTCAAACAGGTCCGGCCAAATGTACACAGGAATTCTGCAGCACTAGCGGGCTTGCTTAGACATAGACTTTGGGAGGCTTGAATAAAGAATAAAGATGGTCGCGTTCAAGAAGGACTTGCAGAAAACAATGAGGCGTGCTCAGTGCTCACTTTGGTTTCTGATTCGAGCTATTAAAAAAATTGACTTGTCTCTGGAGAACAAATGGCGATACTATAAGCCTAATCAAAGAAAATAATTAATAATAAAAAGAGTATGGCATGCTGGCATCGGCAAGGGAAGTGGCGAGCTTCGAGCCGTCGATGTCAGCCACAAGTTGCCGAAGCCTATCGTAGCTCGCACCCACGCCATACTGCCAGTGGCTAGTCTTCACTTTCTGCCATCCAATCTCGGTCTTGCATCGTTACCCCGGAAGTTCTACCTCCATGGCCAACGGCAACGGCCAAGCCCCAGACCATATTCTAGAATCCGGCCCCGTCTAGATCGCGACAGCTTGTTCATCCCGAAAATGCTGTACTTAATAATATCATGATAATCCTGGAATTTGCATTCAACTTTTGGGTCACCACTTGTTACGCAACGAATTATTAGATTTCAAGCATCTGTCCATGTCACCACCACAGATCTACAATGCGTCGTCGTCGAGTGAACGAGATGAGTCTTTCAAGTTGCTCAGGTACAAACTCCAGAGTCACCCGACCTCCGATCGGTCCGCAGTGCACAGTGCACACAGTCGCCGTAAATATTTGCTCCGCAATGCATCAGTTCAGGCGTGTCTGCTGACCATGTTCATGACAGGCGGTGACAGCAAAGGGCTTGTGCATTCTACCAGCATCAACTGAAGCACATCCTGGCACATGCTCTTGTCAAATCACGGCCACACAAAAAATACCAATTGCCTTACTTGTTCCGGCCTTCGAAGCTTGGCATGCAAGTCCTGTGAAAGGAACTACATGTATGTATGTCTCGCTATGATGGCCGTTTGAACATGTTTCAGAAGTTCCCTTTACTACTAGCACTAATCAAGTCTGTTATTCTCCTGCCCTGGGTGCTCGTACTAGGGGATGCGGAAATAGTGCTGCGCTTACCCACACCGCCACGATTGGCGGCAACTGGCAATGACATATAACATCAAGCTGCCATTCCGGTGATGCGATGGAGAGGTATGAACTTTTTCTATCGAAGTTGCCAACTAAGGACAATATTGTTGATCTCGTGCCATCTACAAAGTTTGATAGCGATTCGGGCAGTGGTACATGAATCCATTTTGATCGTGATTGTGGAGATGGCATATTCATGACATGGCCTTCAAGTTATGTGGGGCATACGGGCACCCTAGGGCTGTAACCATAAAATCGATATAGTCGAACCCCGCTACATTGATGCGCTGTCGGTTAGTTACCCCGCACACACATTCGTCACCGATATCTGAAACTGTTGTGTGCAATAGGTTTGAATGTGAGTGTTTATTTGGTCACCGACTTCATTTGCTAAGGCATAGGCAACGAACGAATGTTTGGGAGTCGACGGCACTAGCCCAATATTATTGAACTTCTGGCGGTTTTCTAGAACACACGGCTGACAAGGTTTTGGCTGCCAAGAACTTGTTGTCTATCACCCCCGATCACCGCCATCGATATGTTTATCTCTCAGATGTGGATTGGTGTCTATGTTGTCCCGTCGCAGCCGCGAATTGAGACTTAAAAAATTCATCTGCGTGGGTGTGTGGACATAAAAATCCAGCGACGACCACATAGTACGAGGTTCGAGCTCGATCGTTGTCTTACACCCTGAGAGGACCTCACACAGTGATTGATGAATCTCCGTTCCAAGTATTTCTTGGCACTCCAGCACGCTGTTTATTCTCACTATATCTATAAGTACATTGGCGTAAAGGAGTAACCTAGGAAAGAGTCCTTCTCTACTACATAGGTCTTTTGCTCCCGAGTCCTAGGCAAGTACATTCTGACCTTGAATTGAATTCATTCCCGCCTTTCATCAGGAAAACGTAATTCACTACGGCACACTAGGCGGCCCTACAGACTACTACAGAGCACACTGTAGTACTCTGTAGTAAAATACAACCCACTGATGCTTGCCTTGAGGCATATTACTGTAGCGAGCGGACACAAAAATGACTTTTGGTGACGTCCCCCTAAAAACACCACCCTTTGAATTGAGGTGAGATAACACATCTTGGTGGCTGGCTACATAAGTAGGAGACGTGACAGCTCTTCTTAGATCTCTCAGGAGTGGAACTGTCATGCATGTCAATGCCTGAACCTTGATTCTTGATTTTTGAATCCTGATTCTAGACCCTGTCTTCTTTCCTTCTTTCCTTTCCTACTTCCAACTACAGGAAGTGGCAACCTCACTTTGGAGTAATATGTACTGCTAGGGCTCGTTGCCGTGGATGGTGCGCTGCGCTCGGACGCGGCATACGCTGTCAAACGATTATTAAGGGCTATTCCGAGGCACCTCATAACCGGAGCCTCATACTGAGGTACGACCGCCCCCCACATGAAATTCCAAGCCTTCTTGTCAGGGGCGATGCATAATGATTGATGAATGGCCTCTCACTCTCAGGCTGGACCCCCGGGAACAAGCTTAAGCTTACAGACGCGAACAGAGGAAAGTTAGTTCTAGTAGACGCTGTCAACTATCATATCGTAAACGCATCAAACTATAGGCCTATAAGCACACCTGATTATCTGATACGCAAGCGCTCTAATTACTATTGCCAAGTATAATATGTAGTAAGCAGTTCCGTACGTACTGTATTACATTGTCAGCGCGCTTCAGGCTCTGTCAGCATTTGACAAACTCGCTACTTCCGGCGGTCTCTCCCGGTTACGCGTATGTGCATGTACGTTGGCAGTTACCATGCTTATACACCATCTTTTTTTTCCCGAGATACGAACCTGAGATTTCATCGCGGATCGCCGTTTCGCAGGAGGGATGTCGTAACGACGCTGTACAGCCGCGAGGTGCCTTGAGACTTGAGTAAAATGTAATAATTTGTGTTATGCACACGTTCGACGGTCGGAGAAAGTAAGTATATTGAACATCATGATGTATATGTGTGTGTGTACTATGTATGCATAGAAGTAGAAGCAAATTGGTAGAGCAGATTCTGCCATGGAGTGAGAGTTCTTCCCAAGAGAAATGTAAGTTGCCAGAATTAAATTGAAAGAGCGATCAGTGGATGAGTGGAGTGTAGAATGTTGGTAGTATAGAAGAGGCTGAGGCGTGGCGGCCCCTGCATGAGCAGTTTTGGAATTGGAATTGAGACCTCCGAGGAGGAGATACGAGAACCCTTTGAACGAATTCGAACTCGTCGCATCATGCGCCTTACTTTCGCTGAGTTGTAAGGTGCTATAAGTAGATTCCTGATCACGTATCATTCGGCTGACTAGGAGACGATGTCAGTGCGCCGATGCCCTACACATAACGACCAATACGCGCAGAATGTAAACAAGTTTGCTAAAGCTCGCCGCTGTTGACCGGTCGATTGACGGTAAGTTGCATGACAACAATACATATTATGTTACAAGTAATACGTTTCGGTGCCACCTTTAAGATGCTTCCCGAGCGATAAGGGGGCTTCTAACTTGAAGCTCAAGGTTCATTAATGTCAATTTCATGTTGAGAAGGCTTTGCGACAACGTTAACGGTAATCTACCAATCTCCGTGGGGATGCTATGTATGTATTGAAGGCGGACGTGTCATATCATATATATGTCAGGATGCAGGTTCGTCTAAAAGATAAGAGTGAAGTGCTACGTACACGTACCGAATGATAAACAGGTCGACTCGGAGTGTGAAACATGGCGTAATATGAGTTGCCACCACGGGAGGCGGTGCCTATTGTCCGGGAGTGGCCAGCATTACGGGAGAGGCAGGCCGGCACCCGTAACATGGCAAACATTGAATGCATGGGATTGTCGTGCTTCAGCTGACTTGTCCTGTAATACTGAATCCGACACATGTTGGATAATTTGCCGGAAAACTCCATTCGTAGAATTCAGCTTTTGTTCAAGTCCACGGAACACGCAACGCATAAATCCGAACCTTGCGCCCAAAGAAAGACCTAGAACTCGCCAGACTGACGGGAACTTCTTCAGATCGCCGAACACAATTTCAAGCTTGCCAAAAATACCCTGTGACAATGCGCGAAAAATAGAAGCGAGGTCGGGTGTGCCTGGGCGAATCCTGCCTGACAAGTACATTAACATAGTAGTCGCGAGGAGGCGCAGATCTGGCACATGCGCACATCGTCGAAAAATAAGGTTCTGGAAGAACAACTTGTCTGCATTGAGTTCGTATCGGAGACTTGCGAGTTTGTCAGCGTGTTATTCCAATTGCACGGCAGAACATGTGTGCTTTGGGCAGGACGGGCAAAGGATCAATTTGGCGTACCAGTGCTAGAACCGACGTCACACGTCATCACCACACTAAAACAACTAGGTTCATTGGACGTAGCTCTTTGCGCCGCGGCGGGGAAGTGGAACGCTGATTGACGTTGCAAAGGCCGACTCAGAACAAACGTGCGCTGACGTCTGAGAGAGCCCGATGGAGCCAGTAGAGTGGTGGGGTGGGGCGACGTTCACGCTTTGAGTATGTGGGCACCAATGCAATGCGCAGTTTGTGACGAGGGTCCGCCAAGATGTGCCAAGAACAAAAGGGAGCGATAAGAGTTTGGAAAGGCGTTGGCGAGGCATCGCCTCATATATGATATACATATACATAGGAGGTTATCTACATATGACGCCACAGACAAGCGATAACCAAGATTTCAAGGCAGAAAGTGACGGGAAGTTGCCTATGATGAATTTGAATAGCTGAGTGGGGTATAACATGAAGTAGGATTGCCGTGCCGTATTTGATGTGAGTCGGGGACGTGTAAGGGAATAATGGAGAACGGAAGGCCATGTAAATTCATCCGTTAGCAACGCATCAAGTGGTTCGGAGGAGAAGAAGAGAAGGCGGGAATCGAAGCAATGTGAATTTGTATAGCTGGGTGCTGGGTAACCAGGAGAAGATAAGTACAGGCGGGGAACAAAGATAGAAAGGGCGGTGTGATGTACGATTGATGCTGTTTTCAAAGTCCAGTAGGAGAGAGGATGTGGTGATGACGAGATAATAGTCTCGCGGATGTTATCAGGGCGAAAAATAGAATGAAGAAGAGAGGATTAGAAAGAATCGACCGATAGGACGGAGGCTTACTGTGTAACTTTACTGAGTGAGGTAGCGGATGATGATTAAGCATGGGTTTTTCATTAAGAGTTGAAGTTGTAAGCTAGCTGATAACGGAACCGGATTACAATGGTAGATCGAGGAGATGTGTAGTGGATACCGACGAGCGGAGCAGCCTGAGTTTGGTTGAACGGAAGCTAATTCGCCGCTATAGCCAAGACGGGTAATCAGATCTAAGATCATATTTGCCACAGCCACTGGGACCCCTGACAGCATTTATAATGTGAAATAGAAGAGTCGAGTTCGTAATTGAATTCACCTTTTTATTCTCCCTTGAAAGAACTGGCTTTCAAACTTCTTTCCTTTCTCCCTTTCCAACCATGACCGCTCGCAGGGGTAGCATTCTACTCAACTCACCAGCCCAGTCACCGGCTCTGGTTCCCCAACACCTCCCATCCTACCCTGCTTCAACACTGTCAACAGTCAGTAGTGCCGAATCCTCTGACATGCACATCTACCGTAGTGCAAGTGCTCCTACCCCCACGCGTCGTATTAGATTCGCACCTCTACCAGAGACCACCATCGATGTCCCAATTCGTACAGAGTCTCCACAATCAGTCCCTACACCCTCCTCACTCACACCATGTCCATCGATAACCTCCATCTCGAAGCAAAAACCAAAGTCAACCTTTTTACGTCAAATGAACATTTTCAGACGTTCTTCCCTCTCCTCTCAATCTGACCCCTCCCCCGACCCCTCATCCAGTCCACGCTTCTCTCCCGAAGATGTCCTTACCCTAGGCACCTCTCGCTTTCTTCGTCGTCCTCGTACTCCTGACCTTGGTCCCTCACTATCACGTGTCTCTTCCGCCCGCGAACCAAAACGTCCATCCACCGCCCCTGATGCAAAATCACGTTCCTCTGTCGGTTCCCTAGGTTCAGGCGGTGGTCGCCATGCAATGCCTCCAAAGAGTTTCGTCAACTCACCTCCATCCTCCCCCACAGCACGTCAAACCGTCCCAAAAAAATCCGGAATGCGCATGCTCAATGGACGTGTCTACGGCTCAAAGCGCAACAACTCTATAAACTCGAACCCCTTTGCTAATGTCCGAGACGAACAACCAGAGTTCGTAGAATGGGGCTACGGTGGTATGGGCAGCGTTAAAGGCAGCAGTGATTCAAAGTATTCCGTCCTTGCAACAGGCACTCCTGCCCTCCTCTCCCATACTCAATCTCAAAAAGTCATCATTGGTGGTGGTCGTGGCGCTGTTGCAAGGGTCTCTATGGAGACCGTACCCGGAGCAGTGGAAGACGATGACGGAAGTGGCATGGGTTGGGTCCGTAAGCGGAGAGAAGAGAGAGAACGACTAGTGAGAGAAAAAGAGGCTCAGGCAAGGCGTACCAGCGCAGAAGCCCGTCACAGTGGCGAAACCAACGGTTCCTCCTTGGACAGTCCCACCCTCGACACCGACTCGCGCTGCACAAGCACCGACGGTTCTTCTGCTATAGATACCGATTTATCCACTTTGGCTGCATCCTCTGCACCAACTACCCCCCCAAGCACCACGGATACCCTTCCGGGAGATGAACAGGAGCAACATATTTTGCAGGCTGTAAGACTGAGCCCGAAGCACGTCCATCATCACCTGTCACACCTTAAGCGACTTGGCGCCCACCCCTCAGAAACCCAGGATCTCGTGGTGGGCACCGCTATTGGAAGACTCGAGTCCGATAAGAACGACCAGAGCCCGATGAGCGAGACCAGCAGTGATACGGACGGGGAAGACGATACGCTCAAAGATGATGACGAAAGCGAGATTGAGCAGACTGAGGTACGTCTGTATATCTTGCGACTGTGTTACCTTTATTAACATGTTTCAGGATCAGCGCAAGACATCGCTTGGTGCTGGAGTGGAGAAGATCAGCCGGCATAAGGAATTGGCGCACAAGGACAGCGACCGTTGAGCGCGCTATCGCGACTTGGCGCTTACCTGGGAGACGTCCTCTCGTCGGCTTATGCCGATCTACCGTTGTCTCACATCCTTCCAACCACTGCGCGTGGCCCCGCACTCTCGAACCCTTCCGCGACTGTGCCTTCATTGTACATACCCGCCTTTGCTCTGTCGCTCCACCCTTCACTCGTTCAAGCTTTTTTTTCCATTTGCTGTGCATAGTTGTCCATCCATCTGCTCTGCTTGTACATATCACGCTTCGCACTTGCAACTCCCCACGCGTCGCGCCCTATCCTATCCGGCTCTGACTGTCAATAGTATTATATTAGCCCCGCGTATATTGTTGATATCGTATTCCTATCCCCTCCTCGCCGTCCCCATCCCCATCTCCTGGGTCGACCATTTTTAGCGCACCTTTATTTCGGCGAAACAAGGCCATCCGCTTCAGCTGGAAATGATGTGGGCGTTCCGACCTCGCCGCCGAAGGTGAAGCAGAAGTTTCTAGTATTCAAAAGGTGAATACCATTCGGTTCTCCGTGCGCAGTCCCTCGTTCTGATGGGTAATAGCCATTCCATGGGGCGTCTGAGCATCATTTCAGCTTTCATCTCCGCTTGTTTTACTTGAGAACCCTCCGGTGCTTCTCCTCGTCCTTCGTATCCCCACTTCATCTTCATCTCCATCTCTTCCGCGCACCCCTCTCTTCTTTCATCAGCCGTCTGTATCCCGTCTATGAACCTCTGTATCTCTACTCTCCAATGTCATTTCAAACCGGCGTCAGCATGCGCATAGGGTACGTCCCATTCCCGTCCGGAACAGAACATGGTTGCTCATTATGGCAGTCGTACAGCGCATGACCGGAGCTCGGAGCTTACTGCTCGTCTCGTCTCGTCACTCGAACTGTGCGAGGGGAGAGGGGGCGGGAGCCAAAACGAGTAACAGACATACTGTGTTTCTCGTCTATCTCGTCGTCCTGCTTGCT